>JAPYYV010000374.1:0-34230 GCA_030522625.1 Copidosoma aretas
CCGAGCGAGCGGGATACTCGGTACGGATAAGCAGGCTCTTATAAGCACTAGAGATTACTAACTCGCTAGTAGTAGCCTCGATTTCAAGCGCTCACCACCAGGCGGCTGGTTGTGGGTATTACGAAGCGCGGGCACTTGAATCGGGCGCGAAAGTTTGAATTTTTAATGTAGCGCGAAATTTGAATGCTCGTAGAAAAATTTATGTAAAACGATAAAAGAATAATAAAAATGTTTAAAAATATTGTTATGTAAAGCGTAAAAGTAATAATAATGTTTGAAATAATTGTTAAATAGGCCGGTTTATGTCAAACTTAGATATTGGTTAAATATTGCTTGGCTAGCTGGTGATAGCTGTATTTCAATATACTAGCACACATTATTTTATATATAATCATATATAAGCCATGACAATAAGTATTGACAGCTGATCAGAAGAACATAAGTATCTATCTTTTTAGTAGTACAGAGTCCTTAGTTATAATGCGTGATCAGACACAGCCCATGTGGTTGCTGATTGGTCGATAATAAATTTATTTAAAAATAATCTGGTTTATCTAATATAGTCATCTTTACTAACAGAATAACAATCATGCGTAATATTAGAATAAGACAGAATATTAAGGGGCGTATGGAGGGAAAGCCATAGTTATGTGAAAAAGTATTTGTGTGAATTTTACAGTAAAATGATATTAATAATAATGGGAGGTTATAAAATAAGTTGCAAAAATAATTCCACAAAAAAAATATGATATGTAAAGTCGTAACTCATTACGAGTATTTGTTTTAAGTACAGCATAAACACTACAAGTCATCGGTAAATAGAGGTATTTCCTTTTAGTAGGAAGACCAATAGGGCTTATCATGCCTTTTATTCATAATGTCTACATTAAGATATTCAATAATAATCAAAAAGACTTTGTTTCTTTGCAAAAATTGATTATTCTATTTAAATTTTTTAAATATTTAATGGTTATTTAAAAAAAATTGCTGTTTGAATGCTGATTTCTTTTTAAGAAATAAGATATGTCGTAAATTTAATGTTATACTGTTTATATATCCAATACATTATTTTATAAATTATGATTACATTAAATATAAGTATTGAAAAAATTTTAAGAGAATACCTGTAAAATAATTATAAATTAGTCTCATGTATCAAATTTCAAGTCTGCAATAAATTTTTCAAATTTCATTTACAAATTTTAGAATACGTCAAGTAAAAAAATTTTGTTTATCATAACCAAACATTGGAATTTACGCAGTCAAAGTATTCATAACAGTATAAAGTTTCTTAACCTGAAAAAAAATCATGCAATCACTAGAAATTATAAAGGCTTTTCAAATAAAATGTTGGTTATTGTATAAATCTTGTAAATACTGCTAAAAACGGAAAGTACATAAATACATTTATTCGCTGGAATGACTGTACTAATAGAAATACATAGATAATCTGAGGTAATATAGATAGGATAAATTTATTTTAAAATTCCAGTATTCTTACAATGTTTGTTATAGCTTTTATAGTTGCTCTAGGAGTATTTAATGTGATGGTAATTTAAAAAACATTTAGTGAGTTAACCTAGAAAAAAATTATCATATTAGTTCCATATAAATGTACTTGGTGACATGTGATAAGTTGAGGTTGATTATCTGTCATCTAAAATCACAATCTATCACGTCTGTGTATCTGTCCGAAGTCCTAGCCTAAGCAATCGTTTTTTTGAATGTTTGATTTTTTTTCAAATCGAAGGTTTTTTTAAAAGAAATATTTTCAAAACAGCATGACAAACAGTTATAATTAAGATATTTATGAATAAAAAAAAAATTTTATACATTTTATTGATCATTTTTTTAGTTGAAAAATGAAGCCATTATGAGCTCCTTTTATAAATAAAAAAAATATTGATTATTATTATAAGAAATTCGATGTATTGATATGATAATTATTTAGATGATTTGTCTTATAAATATAAATATTTGAAAAATTGGCAAGCAGAGCACGCATGTAGGCACATATACATATGGAATAAATATCACAAAAAAAAGGACAGGTTACGAAATGTAATTACACAGGTAGCAGAGAAACTACAAAAGATAAAATCTGTAAAGCTACAAATCATTGCAAATCAGTAAACAGGATTCTACAATAATTAGGCAGAAAATATGGATTGTAGATAAATGTATAGAATACTAAAATAATAGAATAGAGAGTAAAGATAGAATTAAAGACTAAGGCCAAATGCACAAATAGTATGATAAGAGATATAAAAATCAAACAAGCGAGAGAGAACTAAGAAAAATAGTAGAATGCAAGATTCAAATGAGTTTTGGAAAGCTAATAAAAAATCAAAACAGGAAAAAAAGAGGATTGGTAGTCAGGAAAAAGGGATAAAAATTTTTTTTTTTAATTTGTAAAGAGACAACAATGATACATGTTATGAGGAAAACGAATAAAGGAGTGTTGGAATCAACAGCAATGCCGATAAAGATTTTCCAAGAATATATCCATCATTGAAAAAAATAGTGTCTATGTAAAAATAAGAAAAAAAAAGACTTAGAAAAAGACAGAATTACGGAAAACTGTTTTAAGTTACTGTAAATAATTTAGATCATTGAATTAAAAACATAATTTAGAGCTTATAAACTAACACACATACTATCGAAGAGTGGGAAACAGCAAGAATCTATCAAATTGACAAGGTAGGGAAGGAGTAGAAGGAGATTATAACTAGAGGAGAGTTGCGTTTTCAAATGTAGCATTCAAGATACTAGCAATCATAATCGTTGAAAATGTAGAAAAATAGGTGGATGAGTGTAAAAAAATAAACGAGAGTCAGACTTGCATTAGAGCAAAAAGAAAAACAAAGTGCTATATTTTGGAACTACATAGTTGAATTGAAACAAACTAGGGGAAATAGGCAATAAATTATATGCTATTTTTGTAGACATTAAAACAAAATTTGATAACATTAATAAAAAAATGTTCTGGGTTAAATTGTATATTAGAGAGATAACTAAATACATTTAAAAAAATGTTCAAAAGAATGGAAAGTGTACAAAAAATAGGTTATTACGGTCGAGGGCAAACCAACTTACTTAAAAAAAAAAAAGTGGTAGGGCAAGGGTGCTCATGTAGCTTGGTAATTTAAAGTTTATTTATAGAGAATATAGATGATAAGTGGATGAAAAATAATACAGGAGGTCAAACAGTATGCAAACTCAAAATTTTCTAGCCAATGTATCTGATGACGTCGTGTTAGGTGCCCAGAAATTTTAAGACAAAAAACCTACGCAGAAAAACTTCGATAAATATAGTGCACAAAATATACTAGAAGCAAGCACAAAAACAAATCTTTACTTTCAGGAATAAAAAAGATTAAAAACAGATCTATTTTAATTTTACTTAGAGGCATTGGAAGTTTTCAATAGAGATTTAAGCTGATAAACTCAAAAGTGTGGTTTCTAACAAAAAATTATCGTGGCACACATAAAAGACTACAGGTAGGGTGCGATGGAAAGTAGTTTTAGGCTTCAGCAAAAGAGCTAGCATAAAAAGTTTAAATTAAATATTTTTTTTATCGACTAAATGATTAAATTATATTGCACATACGTAGCTTAGACTTGCTTATGAAACAGGAAATATGTAAGGCAGATTCAACATATGTAGTTGAGTTTAAATGCAAAGACACAAGGATATAAATGGAAACTAGAAACAGGAATAGTTGGCATGGATTTGGGAATAAAAAAAAAAGAAAAAGGGGAAAAAATTGATTCAGATTTACAAATATCATGTTGGGTTTAAATGCAAATAAACCAGTGTATATATGTGAGAAATGGAGGCGGGAGCGGTAAGCCTAGAAATAGGTATAAGAAAGAGGGCATAAATCTACTTTTTGGACATAACAAAAATGAATAAGAGCAGGTGGCCTTATTTATGCCTAATTGAAGAATTAACAGATTTAATTAAAAAAAGTCATACAAAATAGGCCAAAAAGTTAAAGTTGTGCATGAAAAAGTAGAGGATTGAAAAACGATAGGATTTATAAAAAGAGCACCGAAGGGAAATAAACGTGACAGAATCAAAGATAATTTTTCAAAATAACGGAAGACTTTTTTCAATTAAAAAATACAAAAAAACTATATAGTAATTAACAATATTATTATCTGTAAAATGTAAAAAAAAGATAAAAAAGCAAAGAGCAAAGTTAAGCTAAAAAAAAGATACCACTGAGCTCAGAAGTTTTTAAATAAAAGACTATAGGATCTGCAATAAAAGAAAAAAAAATATAAAGCACATATTGCTTTGTTAAGAGGAAAAAAAATAACAAATGAAATATTAATAATATCAGTCAGAACTATAAGATAAAAAGTTAATGGAGAGATATGCAGGAGGAAGATATTTCATGTGAAAATACAAGGTATTTCTGTAGGTAAATAAGGCACAACAGTAAAGATCGAATGTTCAGAAATATTTTATGCGTTATAAATAATAATGATATAGAAATGTAAAAAGAAATTCTAATACGTTGTTGTATGTACAAATAATTACACAAGTTACACAAATATAAATAATATTACCAATAATATAAGAAGATAGGATTTTTAATAGTTATAAAACGAACAAGAGAAATGTAAAAGTATATAAAAATCTATATAAGAAATGCAAATGATAAAATAAACAATTTACATTAACAAATATCAAAAAAAAATTTTAAGATGATGCATTATCATGAACTTATATCCATAATTGATTCTAAAATGATCGATATTAACGAGCAAAGGCTCATAACTGTTTCTACAATATTAATGATAGCGTCAATATGGTATACATAAACATTTGTATCAATATTAACCTTAAATACTAATTAGATTTATGAAAAGCAATAAATTACTAACAATTATTTGATAAATCAATAAACTCATTTCATATATTGATTATATCTGTTTGAATTTTAAGCGAATTTTCATAAGATCGCTTCAGTTATCTACGTTTGTTCGCATATACGTGTATTTAAAAATAAATTTTTCTATTTATTATTTAGACATAAGAATAAAAATATTGAAATATGGGGATTGGCGCACAAAGAGCGCAGGGGTCGAAGCCCCACTAGTATATATCATATATATACACATATATTTATATAGTGCAGCTCTTGTGACTCGGAGACCCTCTGCTCCCGAAAATTAGTTGAGGTTTTTCAAAAAGTTTTTGGGTGGAAATTTGAGCTTGTTTACTCTGGTTTTTATCGCTGTGTGGCCCTTTCCGGAACTGAAAATGGCGGACTCAATATGGCGGCTAAAATTTATAAAGAACATTTATCCTCCCTTAAAAATCCAACACATAATGACTGAAGTCTTACAATATTATTTTTGTGTGTACATGACTGTTTGAAGTTCTGCCTATAACGAATTTTATGTCAAATTCTGGCTATTTAATATATATGGCAGACATAATTTAAAGTGTTTATTAAAACAGATTCGAAAAATTTATTCATATTCTACTTTTATTTCTAGAATAAAGTTGTTCTGTAAATTTTTTTGTTTAAGTGCATAGTTTTTGAAAAAAAAATGACGATGTTTTGGAAATGAGAAAGCTTATCAGATACACTCATACTTCTTTTATTTTTCTTAAGTATGAGCCAATAATCGGGTTTTTAAGTAATTTTATGAAATTTTAAAATTTGCTGAATTACAATTAGAAGTCAGATATGGAAAATTTAAAATGGCGGATCTAATTCGGCGGACATAATTCAAATAGTTAGATACATCGAATTTGAAAAATTTTATCATGTTCTACATCCAATTCTAAGATAAAGTTGTTCCATAAATTATTCATAGGCTAAATTTATTATTGTGTTTAGTCGTTTATTAACTACCAAATATAATTTTCAGTTTTCATTCATGTTCATGGTGACAAGGGAGCAAGTGGAAGGAGTTTCTAATTAAATATAATTTTGTACCATTCCCACGTCGAAAGTTCGCGTGTACTGCCGCATATCACGAAGCAAAGAAGGCCTTTGTCTCCCTACTATTTGGATGCGCAGAAGCACAATAAGCATATTGTTCTCTATATGCACGTCAAACAACTACAGCCGACAATCACTATATATACTCCAGTTGTCATTTAGCTTGAACTGCGTCAACGTTTTTTCGCGCAGATGTATATTTATCTGACTCATGATTTTCGCATTTTTTTATTAAATATTACATAAAACTTGTGCCTTTCTGTTTCAGTTATTAAATGAAATTAGTGGCAGTATAGAGCCATGCAGCTGCGTACATACATAACGTTCTGTTGCAATATACGCTGTTACAATAGAAGATTCAAATGATTCGAGATTCATGAGAATCTTTTTCTGAGTAATCGCTGTATATTGGACATTATTATTGTATTTTCTTTTGAAAATCTGAATAAACGAGCTTTGCTTTTGGTAAATTTTAGTAATCGTACTATGTACTCGTTGCCAAACGTAAATACTGTTGATTCAAGTGTGTTCGTTAGGTTTACGCTTGACGCAGCATCTACCGAGACTCTAATATGCTTTAAATAAAAACACAGTTGTTTCTTTAAATTTTCCAGAGAACAAAAGATAGTACAGGCCCAACACAACAATAGTATATAAGTTACGAGATTTTAAATGCACGTATGCGCTACCTATTTATTTTTTCGTGGTACTGTATGTTTTATGATCTCATATAGTGCTGAAGGACTTTTTTGTGATGAGTGATCCTTTAATATCCATCTGATCCCATTTGTGTTCAAAGAATATATATTGCACGAACTTTTGGCCGGGTGTGGTAAAAAAAGTATACGCTTCACGGGAACAAAGTATGCCATTTACTTACGGTGTGTGGTGCCCTTGCTTCGATCGGGTGCCAACTACACACCGAGAGAGAATGGCATACCTTGTTCCCTTGGTGCGTAGTATACTATTTATCTATAGTGAAAGAAAAATCCAAAATACTTTATTGAATTAGAAGTAAAGCACATGCTTTTTAGGATACAGGCTAATCTTATGCCTCTATACGTTATTCAAATTGTGATAAAAAAGTTTATGACAGCCAACTCATATTTATTTGACTCCCTAATAATTAAAAAAAGCCAACAAAAAATATTTTTCAATACTTAATAACCAAAAAATATCTCATTTTAAAATTTTTTATGTTAATCTAAGCATTCTGACTAAGTAACTACTAGGACACTAACGTATACCATACGATATCAAGTCTCCCTGCTAATTAAAAATTGAATTATACGTGAATCTGGTGATGAATTCCAAAAGCTAGAAATTTTTATTTTGTAGCAATCGTCTACTTAGGCAAAAAAAATCACGAACAAATTTATTTTAAAATTGTATGCAGAATCAATTATTTTTTGACTACATATTAGCAAAATTTTTCATTTACGTCCGCCATATTAGATCAGCCATTTTAAATTTTGTACATCCGACTACTAATTGTAATGCAGAAACTTTTTAAATTTCATAAAACGACTTAAAAAATCAATTATTGGCCCATACTTAAGAAAAATAAAAAAATATGGGCGTACCAGATTAGCTTTTTTATTTTCAAAACTTCGTCATTTTTTTCAAAAACTATGCACTAAAACTAATAAATTTATAGAACAACTTTATCTTAGAATTAAAAGTAGAATATAATCAAAAGATTTTAATTCGATACAACAAACTTTTTTAATTATGTCCGCCATATTAGATCTGCCATTTTGAATTTTCTATATCCGACTATTAATTGTAATTCAGCAACTTTCAAAATTTCATAAAATTACTTTAAAACCCAATTATTGGCTAATACTTAAGAAAAATAAAAGAAATATATGTGTATCTGATAAGCATTCTCATTTTAAAAACTACGTCATTTTTTTTCAAAAACTATGTAATTGAACTAAAAACTTTATAAAACAACTATATCATAGAATTTGATGTAGAATATGATAAAATATTTAAATGAGATATAACATACTTCTATATGTCCGCCACATTGGATCCACCATATTGAATCGCCAGAATTGAACATAAAATTAGTTATAGGCAGAACTCCAGACAGTCATGTACACAAGAAATATTATTCTAAGACTTAAGTCACTCTTTATTTGATTTTTAAGGGAAGATAAATGTTCTTCATAGCTTTTAGCCACCATATTGAGTCTGCCACTCCGAATTCCGGAAAGAGCCACACAGCATCAAAAACCAGAGACAATAAGCTAAAATGTTTGCCCGAAAACTTTCTAAAAAACCTCAACTAATTCTGGGAAGCAGGGGTCTCCGAGCCACGAAGAATGAAATATATATAAATATGTTGGTATTGGCGTGTCTTTGTAACGTAATTATATCAAAAATTTGTCACGGTATCTATTGCAGTTGATCAATTATCAATCATGCTGTTATCATAAGTCTCCAAATTGTAATAAGTGTAATAGTTTTCGTCACTAACACGCATCTCTTTATGAAAGGCACTGTGTACAAAGGCACTTGCAAAGCAACGCCCATGACCATTGTGATTTGCCTTGCCAGATGAGCTATAGTGGCGAACCCTATTTTTTCTACCGAGGGAGCAATTTTTAACTACGCCCAAAATAGAGATCTAATTGTTTGCATGTATTGATAAGAGTATAATTAGCGCACCAAGTACAGAAAATGTATCATTCAATAAATAACTGATGCGACATCTTTATAATGCCGAGCCATATTTTTAAAATTTCCTTTAATCACCTGAATAGAAGGTGCGAGCCGCAGTAAACAATACAGATACTCAATGGTGACGCATGATTCCTTAAAGTTTGATTTTAAATAACCTCAGGGGACAAATACTGTCCGAAAAAACTCACTCATGTCTTCTTCAGAAGTTATGCAGTATAGTGCATTAATAATGTAAGCTACTTTGTTAGGCGAAGCTTAAAGTTTTCTAGCTTTATTTATTGCCATTCAAACTTTATCCATACTACATATAGTGTACTCTACGCGACATCGAGTTCTTACGAGTTCTTGTTTGTGCAAACAATTCTAACCGGTACATTCAGAGCTGAAGTCAAATGTGTGATAGATTGTCTTTAGCCGCTATCAGCTGAAAGAAATCTTATTTAGTTTTACAGAAATAACATAATTATATTATAAGGTTGTTCTGTCGTCTGTTTGCAGGGGTGAAGGGAAGTCTCCAAATGTTATGTTGAAACATAGAAAACAATACATGAAACGTTTATTTTACGCGTACCTTTCCGATGATGATGCCCTTTTATAATTCTTATAGCGTCATCATCTCTCAAATATCCCATAAAATGTTTGCTTTACTATGATTCCATATGTGTTGATAATTGCTACTTCCTAGACGAATTCTAATGATTTGATATTGTAATTGGTGTATATGATCTGTAATATGATGGTAACAAAGCGATTAACTTGCAAATAGTCACGTTAAATAATATTTTACATCACAAATGTGTATCTCTTAATGAGGATGCTGACCTAGCAAGCTAATCTCAGATGGTGCAACAGGTATACTAAGCTGTCAAAAAATGAGAACACAAGAACAATTTTCAAAGCTATTCCTGTCTTATACAGAATTAAAATATGATTTATTTGGAAAATGTTAGTTTGAGATTCAAATGTGTAACAGTATTACCTCAAATCAAAGTTGAAACACTTATCGGTCAATCACATATTTGTTGGTATCTAGACAACTTTTTTTCATCATACAGTAGCGTTTGGTGGGCTCAAGAGAGGCAGTAGCGATAAATACATAAAAATATGACGCATCTTCCGGTATTTACTGAACAACAGAGAGAGAGGGAGAGAGATGATTTGATGGTTTGATGGTTTAATTTATTAAGCCTTGGGGTACAACCCTATAAGGTTATCAAGAGTTACAATTATAGTTCATACACAATAACTTAAAATTGAATACAGTATAGATCTTAGTGATAAGGAATAAAAGTATAATAAATAAAGTTAGCTTGACATGATACTGTGCTATGACTTTTACAATGAATATAGAATGACATAATATGGCTATATGATTGCTGCGGTCAGATGTTCAAAGAAAAAATTCATATTTATATTTATTGCTTGGTTTTTAATTAATTGATTTGTTATTTGGTTGATTAGATTAATAGCTCTCTCCCTAAGAGTTTGCCCGATTTTAGGAAGACTGGTGACTCATTAAGCAACCTTATTAAACCTGTATTACTGTTTAATGACTGACGGTGGAGTGGCTCGACCCGATAGCTGATTGCAGCGGCAGGTGACAGGTTGCAGGTGAAACGCGGTTAAGGTTCATTGAATAGTGATAAATGGATGCGTGGGCGACTGGTGCAGGTTGGGGGGCCAGCCCTTCCTTGACAATTGTATCTTACCAATCTTTGATGTCAAGCTGTAAGAGGGATTGGCGAAGTGAAGTCTTGAAAGCATTGATACTCAACAGATCATCCTTATCAATGCCTAGTAAGTTAATAAGGTACGCTCCTTGGATCTGAAGTGTGTCTCTAAAGGCTTGCGTCCTTTGGTTCGCTATGAAAAGCAGAGGGGGTACACCTCAAAGTACACGTCTTCCTCCTATTCTCTGTGAAGACCAAGTGAAAAATGTCGTTAGGTAGTCTGGAAGTTTGAGCAGTAGGACGCAGTACGCTGCAACCCCCATGAAATAAAGACGTCTCCTCTTCACTGACAGCCATTCAATTTTAAGCCTGTATGGTGTAACATGGGTCATTCGTGGTATGATGCCATAGATGAACCTGATGCTGGCGTTTAAAGCACGTTGTAATTTCAGGTTCCTAGTGTCGTCAAGGGCACAATAAACCGTGCAGGTGCAGTCAAAGTGTGGGATAACGAGACCCTCTAGCAGTTGCTTGCGAAGCTTGAAGGATAGAGCGTGTTTGTAGTAACGAAGTACTTGAAGTACTCTATGCACCCTTTGATTCACTCCATTGAACTGCGAATTCCAGACAACTGCTGAGTCGAGTATTACACCAAGACTTTTAGCCTCCATTACGTATGGCAAAGGGCTGTCTCCGATGTGTACCCTCACAAGTACGTCCTGGTCAATGGCCAAAATATACAGTATGCTACCCAGCAGCAGAACCTTTGGCTTCTGAGCGTGTATTACCAGACCGTTTTCACTAGCCCACTCTTCGATTGCCGTCGCGTCAGCAGTGGCTCGCCGGACCCCCTCGTGTATTTCGGCAGGGAGGCAGTGAATATATGACTGCACGTCGTCGGCGTATATCATGTGTCTGGAGTAATTTAGTACCGACGGAAGGTCATTTATGTAAAGCGTAAAAAGTAAGGGACTTAACACTCTCCCTTGCGGAACCCCCTGATGACGTTCACGAAGCTTGTGAGAGGCTTGCTACGGCTACCTATGGCCTACTTCCTATCTGATAGATAAGACGAAAACAACTTGAGTGTGTGATTATCAACGTTGAATTTATTTCGGAGTTTGCTAAGCAGACGACCATGGGGCCCCCTATCAAAGGCCTTTAAAAAATCAAACAGTCTGAGGATGGTGATTTTTCTATCCTCAATGGCAGTCTTCACATCGTCAGTGACCCTCGAAAGAGCAGGCTGGGTGCTAACACCTGGTCTAAAGCCAGCCTGGAACTTGTCCAGAAGATTGTTTGAGCTGACAAATGAAGAGAGTTGCTGGAGGATTGGCCGTTCAAAAATCTTCGAGAAGGCTGGGAGTTGTGCTATTGGCCTAGTGTCATTTGGTGACTGAGGGGATTTTATCTTTGCCAAGGGTGTCAGTAACGAGTGTTTCCAGGCCAAGGGGAAGTAAGCCAATTGAATACACGCATTAAAGACTCGGGCGAGCGGCTGGGAAAGCGTTGAAGCTGCCAACCTGAGCATGAACGGTGAAAGATGGTCGGCCCCCAGAGTGGTTGACTGCGACCGAAGGGGAGCTGCTAAAACATCCGTCGCTTTACAACGCTCCAGTGAAAGTGGGTCACTTTTGAACGGACCAGCGATTATGTCGGTTGTAACCTGTAATAAGTTCGAATTTGCGTTGCTTTGTGTATACGCATCTAGAAGCTCGGATGGCTTAAAGCAATCTAACGGTGACATCGATTTTTTTGAAGTGATACCCAGTTTGCGTAGGGTACTCCACTTTGTTTTGGGATCAGGCGCAGACTCAATTGACTGTGCTATGAAGCTGTTTTTCCTGGTGCTTATCATATTTGATATTTGTGTCCTGACTGTTCTGAATTCTTGGTAGTGTTATAATTTTCCTGTGCTTTTTGCTAATTTGTATAGTCTGTCCCGTTGCCTCATTAAACGCCGAATTTCGACAGTAATCCATGGCTTGCGTCGCGTTGAAAGCTTGATCTCCTCCAACGGCGCGGCTTTATCAAATGCGAGCGTAATTGCTTCCGTGAGACCTTTGATGGCATCATCGATGCTCGCCTGGGTCGCCAGTGTGACCAACATTTGCTCGAGCATTTTCAGACGCACTTGCAGATCATGTGTGAGGGACTCTGAGTCAATCTTTTTTAGGTTCCGGGCCATGATTACCCTCTTGATTGCAAGTGAAGGCAATTGGAACTTTACCTGAATCCAATCGTGACCCGAGACGAAGGGAGCATCTGACTTTTCGAAGGTGCTGAGCAGTGCTGGGTTGTTCAGGATAAACAGGTCAATCCATGTGTAAGTAGGTGGATCTCTCCAGACTACATGATGCGTTGGAGGCGATGGTACAAGGTAAAGTGACAAGTCTTGGAGTTTGCCGAATAAGAACCTTAGGCATCGTCATCCTTGTCGTTGCAATTGATGTTGAAGTCACCCGTTCCAACAAACACATCATGGGAGGGTAGGAGGTCCGACAAGTCCTCAAAGAATTCTCTGAGAAATTTACCCTTGGGTCTCATATACACCACAGCCAGAAGTACTGCCAAGCCGGTATGACTGAATGATGTTATGATGTATTCCGTGTGATTATCAAACTCCGTGACGGAGTGTGCTAGGAGTGTCGGGTTGATGGTCGGCCGAGTATATAGGCTGACGCCTCCCCCCTCCTTTCCTTCGCGGTTGTGCCAGAGGAAATTGTACCCGTTTAGGTGTGCAAGGTCCCTGGGATCGTTGGTGCTGATGAAGGTTTCTGTTACTGCAAATATACCTGGGTTCCTCCTCTCAAACAGGTCTTTCACTTAGTGCAGATGACTGGCTAGGCCCTCAACATTTGCATGAAGGATAGTGAGCAAATTGTTGCCGCCCGAAGTTCCCGATTGCAGTAATTGCTATTTCTTTAGTGCAGGAAGAGCCTTTAGGAGCGCAAGGTCATTTTCGTTGTTTATACGGATTAGTGGTTCCCCTTTTTTGGTACGCATGTACAGTATACTCCCTCGGACAAAAGGTGCCACCTCGTGGTTCAAACTCTTTTTCGCCTGACGTGCTGCGCCAAGAAGCTTGTAGACTCCTTTTGATAGCATTGCCCTGCAGTAGAGCTTACTATCACTGTCAAAATTAAAGATCTGTCTAGCCGTTTTGTCTTTTAGTCGGTGGGCCTGCAGCATCACCTGATCACGTGACGCTGCAGAGACCATTCTTACAACCATCCCCGGGGTATCGTAAACCTGTTGTGATCCACCAGATGCCCCAGGTGCCGAAGTCTTAGGAGTCCATGGGCGAGTAGACAGGATAATTGGCCAGTTGGGGACAATCCATGGCTTGGAACACAGCCATGATCACCGCCTGATCTTGGGCTCCCGGCATGATGGGAATGCCTGTGACAATCAAATCGATTTTCTCTGACGTGTCACCACCAGGTTGAATTTCCGAGACTGCATGCTCGTGGTCGGAGATCCGTTAGTCATGTGCCGAAGTTGTAGCGTTGATTTCAGTTGGAAGTCTCTGAACTCGCCCCAGAATTTCATGAATGTATCCTCACAGAGACCCGGGCCCCCCGACAGGTTCTGTTGTACAGTTGGATTTATGAGTGGCATACTGGTGTTTGCTGAGTCTGAGGTACTGTCACTGTCAGAGTGCGACAAGGACTGTGGACTGCTGGGTATGGTACTCAGAGTGCGTTCAGGCTTTTTAAGCTGGGATTTAGTAAGGGACTTAAGTGATGTGGGCGGGATTTTGCGTTCGTTAGACGGGGGACATTCACGGGGCAGGTTGTCTATATTCCATTCGGTCTCAAACGTTCCAAACGACAGGTCAGGGTTGGTTTGCATGGATGGGTACCACTACAACCCACCACCAGGCCAAGCCAGAACCACCAGTCTAGAACAAACAAAGAAATTGCTATAACGTTAGGGACTCTAGAAATGTTGTTCACGTAATAAAGTATACCCGCGACCTTACCCGGGAAACTGCAACTTTGTTATTGTGAGAGAATTAACCAACAGAAAAACGATAGAAAGTCAGTAGAAAACTCTTTGTATGTCAAAACCGAGCTGTAGTCACTACACTGCAGTGCTATAGGTAGGGCCCGACATCCATGCAGCATACAGCGAGTCTACCGAAACAGAACCCCGTTGATCACCGAAAATCCCCGAGCTCTGCCAAGTGAAATTTCTTGATTAATGTTCGTTGACAATACGTTAGGTTGCTAGTCGAATTTTAAATTTCACTTTCCTGTGTCCAGGAGGCCGAATTATCTCGGAGTAACACTAGAGGACCACCCTGGACACCTCAGGAACAGGTCTCTGGAATATTCAACTCACACACAATCGGTTAATACGAGTAAAAGGCGCGAAAAGCAGGATCAGATCGAGAGCACACGTGAAGCCACTTACCGCATCATCAGAGAGAGGGAGAGAGAGAGAGAAAGAGATAAATAAACCAACGTGCGGCAATGAGCTCAGCCCTAGTCGGTGACGAGACTCAAATTAAATATTCCAACGGCTTGGTTTGTTTCTCTCTATCAATTTCGAAAGAAGCCTTACTTGGGTGACCGAGAAGCACGTGTCCATAATCTGCGACGCACAGGCGTTCTAATCTTCACGAACATTATCGCAGCGAGCGCCCGTCCTGTCTTTCTGGCTCGTGGCCGACGATCAGCATCATCGCCGTTCACGCGTGTCCTGTCTTTCTGGCTCGTGGCCAACGATCAGTAGCTGTAAGTCACACCCATTAACGATAATCCCGGTACCGATTGCACGAGGTTATTTGCATGCAGACAATCAGATTCTCCCAGTCGCACGTATTCTGTGACACACATACAACAACATGCATACACAGACACCTACCTACATGTATACATTTGTTGGGCTCATACCTCTCACACATTGTTTGATCAGTCGAAATTTAATTTGTATTATTATATCAATCTGTTTATTCATTGGCTATGAAGTACAATTTTATTAATTTCAATTTTAGTTAGTTGTATTCAACTACTGTCTGTTAATTTAATCAATCAATTTAGTTTCAGTTCTTATATTCATCTGCTCAACTTTTGTTTAATTGATTCTGGGTTATTTATACCTCCTGGCTTTTTTCCGTAATATTGCGTTTTAATTTATATCTCTGATAGTCTCAACTAAAGTTAATTTCCCTTTTTAATACAATTACGGGATGTTAACAAGTTGACAGGGTTTTGATGATACATTTTGCTGCCTCGTGTGAGGTTTGAGCCATTCAATTGTTACAATACACAAAGCATCACAAGAACGAGATGACAAAGGTATCATTGACTAGGCCAGCACGTGGCACGTGTGGTTCGTATTCTCCACGTCAAGACCATCAACAGTTGCCTTTATATTGGATTGCCTCGCTTCCAGCCGCTTCGTGCCACCTGAGTGCCAGTGTTGGCTCAGCATAAAGCTAAGTACATTAATTATGTTCTACACTCTTTAAAATCGCCGTTGTTATTCTTCTACCTTCTTGCCCAAAACTTTCTTTCTCTCATAGATAAGATTAGCCATACTCGTCTCCTTTCTTTTCTTTTTCTTGGACGTAAACTTAAGTGGGTTATGTATTTGTAGTTAAGTGCTCTCCCGGAAATTCGTGATTACTCGCGTAACGTGGTAGAGCGCGCGTGGGCTGAACCAGACAGTACGGCCTTAGACCTCTAACGCGTGTTAATTGCTGCTGTTCTTGTATAGCAACGTCTCGTGCATACATCTTTGTTTATAATGGCCGATCACGAAGTCTGGTTACCAAAAAAAACGTCGATTTTAAAGAGGAAAATGACAACTCTGAAAACCGCCGTAAACTAGGGAAGACTAGATCGATTCAATGCCTTGCTGCTTCTCGAGCACCTCACTACTGCGATTAACGAGTACATGGAACTGACTTACATGACGGACTAAGAGGATTGCTTTATGAAAATCTTGGCACAGGTAAGAAGTATGACTAACCCGAGTATCTCAAGTAACAATAATACAATCTTCGGTCACCCGCTCGGAAGTTCCACCATCATAGAAGCCCAAAAACGTATCAAATTTTTAGTCGCAAACCTTCCCTAATTTGATGGTGATTACGATAACAGGCTTTCCTTTAATAATATGTTACTGTCGATGGTAGACTTGCGCACCGACATTGACGATGTCAACAAGTTTTTAAGAGACTGCCTTGAGGGTCAAGCAGCTCTCGGTTTTCAATGCTAGCATCAAAAACTATAAAAAACTTAGTCCCCGCTTGTAAACGAGTATAAAAAACCTCGTCCTGTCATAAATAAACACTTCGACGGGATTACCGAAATTCCAGCCCTTACACAGGCTGATCCTGAGTGGTTGGGGGGGATAGTCAATTACGCGCGACACAATATTAGCATGCTGGAATCATTAAAAGAAATGCTTGATGATGGTTTAGTCGTGCGACTACTAGAAGAAAAGCTTCCTGATGATAACCGGACTGAATGAGAGGAAACCCTTAATTATGCACTTATCCGTCTTTCGAGAAGTTTTTCCAGTTCGTAAGCGATACTGCATTCAGACTCTCCACGGTACAAAGCAATACGAATGGCAGCCAGGGCAGCCGCCGTCCTGATAGAAATTGAAATAAGTCAAAAACCCATAAAAATGAGATAGGAGCTCGACCGCTAGTCACGGCCACGCATCGGTGTAGGCCTGCAGCTCAAGCAACAGCAGCAGTGGCGTTGAGCATTAAGGCCAGCTTACTGGTAGTAGTGACAGCGAAGGCCTGCAGCTCAGGCAACAGCAGCAGCAGCGTCAAGCGCAAGGGCCAACAGGGCTGGCAGCAGAAACGGAGCTGACAATAAAATGGCCGCACAGGCAGTTGCAGCAACACGTGGCCAGGGCCAGCAGAGCTGGCAGCAGAAACAGTGCCGACAATGTCATGGCCGCATAGGCAGCTGAAGTGGTGGGCTATAGGGAACAGTAAAGCTTAGAGTCTTGTTAAAACTTGTTATTGCCATGTAATAGAATAAGAGGGAGCAAGATAAGGAAAGGACTGAACGTTGTAGGTGCTTAAAGATGAAATAGAAGTAGACAGATAGTGTGTCGACGCAGGCGTAGTGACAGCGTCTGCCAAGACGCCCTTTAACACAAGTTTCTGTATTTTATTGAAGTAAAAGGAGGCCAAAATATCTGCCTTTCGTTGGAGTACGGGCCCTAGATCTCCGTTGGCCAAAACTCAGCTCCTCTTATCCGGCTCGAAAGACATTGTTCGCAATCTAGATAAATAGAATGTATATTTATATAGAACAGCTGGACAGGGATTGAGAGGTTCGATAGGCTAAGGAAAATGTTGGACGAGAGCGCGCTTGGAGAAAAAAGTTTGGACACACAATTAAATTAATTGCACTAAAAAATAATATATTTAAGTAAACAGACAATGCATTCGTACTTAAGTTCACCATTATTAACAAGAAAGGTACGACGATTTAATAATAACCAAGTATTCAAATCAAATCGAAGTTAGCCGTCCGCTGAACCTTTTTTACACAAGCTATAGTGGCGGACTGACTTTAGCAGAAGCGAGCTACTAACATCGTGCGAGGATAATATATTGTTGCGCCGATTAGAATCCTTACAGGGCTTGTGTTTGCATAGGATTTGCTATTTGCCAGTGTCTTCTATCAAAGAATGCAGAAAAAAAAAAAAAAAATTAAACACCACTGTACTTCTTATCGACAAAAACGTAACAAGCACGCAGTAGAGGCTGGGAGTCGTCATCGAGGTGAATCAAGAAGGTGACAAGGTCACTCGTGTAGCCAGCATCAGGACAACTTAGGATTGAGAGAGGCAGTAGCAATTTAAGCATGTAAATACGACGCATTTACTAAACCACAAAAATGAATAAAAGAGAGGAAGAGAGATAAATAAACCAACATGTGGTAATTAGCTCGGCACTAATCAGTGGCGAGACTCAGGGGCTCGGCCAAGTACTGCCTATGCACGGAAACCAGCTAACGGCTCATTATCAAACTGTATCACTTTGCCTCTGGCTCTCTTCAGACTCTGTCGTATAAATACTTTCTCTTGCGCTTATCATTATTACAGGCTTGGATTGTTCTCCTAGCTTTCCTCGGGCGATCAAGAAGCACATGTCTACAATCCGCGACAAGCAGGCGTCCTCGTCTTTGCGAACATTATTGCCGTAAACGCGCGTCTTGTATTTCCGGCTCGTGGCTGACGATCAGCATCATCGCGCGAACGTATGTCTTGTATTTTTGGCACGTGGCCGACGATCAGTGGCTCCAAGTAACACCCATTCACTATAATTCTGGCACCGATTGCATTGGGCGATTCGCATGCTGACCATCAGCGTCTGTAAAACACGTGAATTTAGTGAAATTTACACTACCGTGTGTATACCCTCACCCTTACATATACATTTGTTTGGCACATACCTTTACACATTATTTAATCTATCAAAATTTAATTTGTATAACCTTACGTTGAATATACGTTTATGTGAAATATTTTTATAAACGATCGAATAGTTGAAGCAAGCGCTGTCGAGCGAAATAGTACGCCTAGGGAGAGAAGCATTGAGGGGATGATCGACGTGAGAGAGCCGGTAGATACGTGCGCCAGTTTCTCGGACTGGCGGGTATTTTCAATGGCTATGCGAACATTGTCGCTGTTAGCGGATCTGCTACGATAGAACACAGTATGGGCTTAAGAGCTGGCTCAGAGTTAGGCCATTATAGTAATCAAGGACGCCCTCCCTTTAAGATTAGTCTTGACTATATTTTATCTTATTTTAAAGAAAGAGGTACGCACTGTTACGAGTTCTATTATTATGTGAAACACGCTACTACATATGGTGACAAAAAAGGATACCATATTATAGTCGAAAAATATCTCCTGACGAGCGAGAGTATCACACGTATGTCCTAGAGACTCTAGCAGTATTATGTGCTCTAAAACTTTTCCGAGTTTACCTAATAAGAATCAAATTTAAATCAAATTCAACTCCGAGATCGAATATTGGCTGGGTCAAAAGTTAGCATACGTCGATCATTCAAGCCGAAACCATGTCAAGTGTCTAGCAGTGGATATCACTGAGTTAAAGTTAATTGATAAAGGGCAATTGCAAGACCCCCATAAGCAGATTATACGGAAAATTTTGTAAGGAGCAAAGAAGCCGAGAAACAGCTTGGTATTTAGATAATTACGATATTTACGGGCTAAAAAAAGGGATAGTTTTCGGAGTACTGAAGGGGGTTGCAAGTAGGTAGCACTAAGAATGTCTTCTTTTAATATAATAAGATTATGTCACGATGATAAGGGACATTTCTCGGGGGCATGGACGCTCAATCTGATAAAACAAAGCTATTTGTTCCAGGAAATGGGCCAATTCGTAAATAAACCCGTAAAGGCCTGTTTAAACTACCTATACTACAAGAAACCAAGTTAGTGCCAGCCTGGGTTACTGCATTCTATCAACGAGGTAATAGTTCTCTTTTACAGGTTGTACATAGATTACGTGGGCCTATTTATTTGGTTTGAATAAAAAAATTCCCAGATTCTGAGTATTGTGGACGGTTTCACAAAATTTCGCATTCTTAAGCCCGTGCGCAACACTCAAATAAAGCACATCACGGCAGTACTGAGTCAGCTGCTCGTGATACTCGACGTCACTACCTAAATAGTGACCAATTAGAGTATAGCTTTTACGTCACCTAGTTTTGTGGTGTTTTTTAAGGAGCACAGAAGCAAACGCATAGTGAATGCCGTGTAAAGACTGAGAGCAAGCAAGAGGATAAATCAAACTCTTTTAAACTTGCTAGCCTTTTTTAGTGCGAAGGGGCGAAAGATGCCTGAGACTAGCAAGTTAAGAATTCGCGATGCAAGATGAACAGTGTTACAAACTGAACCACGCGGAACAGTCCGTGTCAGCTACTATTCGGATACGAGCCTCAGAGAGTGACAGGTGCTGCTCTGTCGGCAAAAATACAGGCCACTGAAGGCCATTTAGACGTACGAGAAGTGCGACAGAGAGCATGGGAACTGATCAAAAGCAAAGAAAAAAGATAGTGTATTTCGACGTTTGACGTAGTAAGGCCCCATTGTACAATGTATGCGACGTAGTCATGATAAAGGCTGCAACTTAAGCAAACGAATCAAGACTATACGCATTGTAGCAGCGCACATTCAAAAATCGAGGCATACATTTAGCAGAGAAAATATCAGAATTTAAGATCGAGAAAGTAATTTGCAAAAGAGACTTATTTCCAAAATGGTACATATTTAATTAAACAACAACAGTATTAATAAGCAAGATGACGTAAAGAATCTTAGCAACACATATAATTGCATTCTATCCATGATGCGTGAACACTCAAGCAACTAGACACAAATTTCAATTTCCTTGCTTTCTCTATAAGTCTTGTTTCCATGTTGTATGCAATATTTGTATAGTCTTTATTACCATTACCGTTAAAATTTATTATTGTTATATTTATTGACCATGTTAATATCTTTAACTGTTGTCTTTATCAGTGTTCTATTGTACATTTATATTGAGACATTATCTTGATATGATGCGTTCACGATACATCCTCTTACTAGTGCTTAACCTTGCCCTGTTTGATAATGGGCAAGATGCACCCTTTTGTAGTCGAATTATCGTATCTGTTATTATAAAACACACGTATACTTAGTATGTTATGAACATCGTAGCTCGACCTGATAAGGCCAACAGAGGTTTGTGAAACGTTGTCAATTCAATAAATATCACCAACATCAACTAGATACTTTTTATTTCGCCCTATAAGATCGACAAATTTCCGACTATTATATTTACTAAATTTCACTTGTCTATAGGTAAAGAATACTATTAGAATTTTAAGATTTGTCTAAAATTCATGATGTGATAAAGATAAAAGAAAAGGACCTACTTATGAGAACGTAGAATAAGATAGGGGAGTAGATAGATGATATTCCAATGTTACGAAAAAGAATAGGTAAGAAGACTAAATAAATTCTTAGGTACGTTCTAGTGTCATGTTGTAATTTTCACTAATAATACATATTTAAGAACAAATTTTTACAATTTTCGTATCATATGTATCTTCGTTACGAATAACAATTATATCTCACTGGGAAACATTTACAATTTACTTAAACTTAGAAGTTATTTTTCAAGCATTTACTACGAGATAGAGTTTTAATTGCCAACTTTTGTTACGATTCAAAACTGTAATTTATTATTGACATCAAAATAGCGATCATTAAAGTATCATATTAAAACGTATTAACGTACATAATTAACTTCTTGTTAACACATCAATTTCGGACCTCATCTTCTCGTCCTTGTTGTAAATAAAAGTTTGCATGCTTTCTACCACATATCTGGGCTACTGATTTCATGAAAATTTAAAGATAAGAATCAAAGATGTTTACTACACAAACCATTTTATCATTTTAAAATAAACAATGAGCTGCTATAACTTTGTCTTTTACAACACGAGTTAGTCTTACGTGACAACAAATATTGAAACCTGAACAAGTTAATTGTCTTACTTGGACCGTTACGCTATAAGTGCCATTTGTAATGGTACTAATGCCATTTGCAACATAATTACTTCTACTGTATTCTTGTTCTAATATATTCAGATATACCTGCAATAATCAAAATAATATATTCTGGTGAAAACAAATATACTTTAATAAGAATAATTGTAAAAACATAATGTTTTTGTAACACATTATAGAAATTTGTATAATTATTAAGAATTACGTATCAAAATTATAGTTACATACAAACCAAACTCGTGCAGGTAGTCAACTTCTTGCAATAATCAATTTTAACTTGGTTTTTCATAACTCTATCCACACCATGTATTACAAAATGATTAACTTCAGTGTTTTTGAGATTATGATTTTTAATAGCACTAAGTGCTAAAGCTCTTTAAAGTTCGTTTAGAAAGAAACTTTGCAGAATGCCCCATTTAAACATTCCATCTGTCAAAAAGTCGATATTACTATAACTTGAGGTTGTATCTATTCATAGTAAAATACTACTGGTCATCACTTGATTAACAGTACTATCTTGACAAAACTGTTCTATAAGTTCCATCTATTGCATTAAAAAAAAGATTCTGTGTGAAGCATTATTCAACCACAAATTCAAAAGGAACTGATTCTCCGGTTTAATAATTGTTAGTACTACAATCTATTCGACAAAGTCAACAATGTTACTAGAATACATATGAAAATCTATTTCAAAAGCAAGAAAATATTTTATTGACGAAGAGTACATGCATAAAAATCCCAAAAAGTGAAAGCTTACTTATTTGCATCTCTGTGCACGTGCTTGCGGTAGAAGCGTGGTTGCGGTAGAAGCGTCCTTGCTTCGACGATAGAAGCCTATAATAATACTAATAAGCGTGAAGTTATTGAGCATTTATGATCGATATGTCCTTCGGACTTGACTTCTGCCTCACTGGTCACCTGCCTCACAGAGCACCTTAGTCCACCAAGGTTGTAAACAGATAAAAACTTGGCCCGAGACAGCGTTACTCCTCCTCCTATGGTGGGACCAGCCTCCGCTCTTAGACCCTTTCTGACCATAGTTGACCAGACTTGTCACGCTGAACCTGCACCTGAAAGAGAAGGAGGGCAAACGCAGGTGATGATATTACCTATCTCGCTCGTCTCGATCTGATGTCCCTCTGCTGTCCGGGTCTCCTACCTAAAAAAAGGGGGTTCGCGCCGGAATACTCCTATTCTACGGGAGTATGGGGGAGATAAGGCGCCTAACACTAGGATTATAAGTTTGACTCTACATTAATTAAGCATTTACACATTATAATAAACTGTACGAAAATTCAAGAATTTTTAGGCCTTACAGGGTACTATAGAAGATTCGTAAAAGATTATGCTACAATAGCCGAACCGGTAACATTATTGCTACGTAAAAATAATAAATTTGACTGGACCGATGATCACCAAAACAGTTTCAAGAAACTAAAATCAGCCCTTTGTGAAGCTCTAGTGCTTGCATGTGTAGACCTTGATAAGCCTTAGTACAGCCATAATATAACTACAGATGCGTCCAATTTAGCCATCGGTGCCGTTTTAAGTCAAGGAGAACCAGAAGAACAACACCTTGTACCCTATATGTCTCGCACTCTTAGCAAATGCGAAAGAAATTATTCTACCACTGAAAAAGAGTGCTTGGTAGTTGTAGTAGCTGTACAATACTTTCGGCATTATTTATACGGACGGAAATTCACGATTTACGGCGATCATGAGCCTTTCACCTGGATCGAGTCAATAAAAGTTCCTATGAGTCGATTAAACCAGTGGAGAGCGCAACTACGTGGATATAACTACGTATATAAATGAAAACTCGAACAACTAAAAAAAATGCAGATGCGTTATCTCGCAATCCGGTTGTATTGCCTAAAATTGATATGTGGCAAAATCAAATAAACTCTAAGGGGGGCGAAAAGATTCGGAAAATTATTTTTCATCCAGTAGTAGTAGTTATTCCATTATTTCTATTTCGGATGACGAATCTTATAAGGATGCACAGCTAAAGGCTCGTGTATTACCATTAAAACCTATTCTAAAACCACCCTGCCCTACAACAACATCCCTGTTACGCGCGCGTAAAGCAAGTAATCTAAGCCTAAATAACAGTGAGTCTACTTCAACGGTAAAACCAGTGTCTAGAGAAAGGAAAAGAGATCTAAGACATTCTGTTCTGACCGTACCAAAAGGTCGTCACTCCCTAGCCTTTTAAACGTTGATCCCAACTCACCAATCACAACAAGTGCAACTGATAACGACCCTCAAAAGAAAGCTGTAACAGGAGCTAACGAGTTAGAATAAATAATTAACCCTCGAATAAATATACAAGCGACCAAAAATTCTCCAACTAGAGAACTTACTAGATCTTACTCGAAAATCGGTAAATTTTAATCTTGACAGTGATTCGAGTACCTCGGAAGATGAAATGATTGCTCAAATTAAACAAAATTCTTACAATCGAATATACGTACATCGCCGCATGAACAACCTTCAGAGAGCAGTGTTAACAAAATTAACAAAAGTTTCCTCTCACATAGTACAAGTTTTAACGATCCTACTTTACTCTGGGATTATTATATATCACCTGAACCAATACATACAATCCCACCAACAGATAATTCAAAAACACAGTCAAATAAGGGAACTTTAGACATTTCACCCGGAACTTTACAAGAGTATTAAGAAGATTCAGAAGAATCTATAGATGAGAGAAGCTTTCTGATAAGATCTAAGTCACCAGTAAGACGACCCAGGGCTGAATCTACTGAAATGGAGCATGATTTTTATACTGTTTGGAGGGAACCGAGCGTCTCCACCATCGAACAAGAAGACAGTGAGAAAGCAAGAGAGGAAAAAGAAACACATGGCATGATATCAGCCACACCTCATCATTCACGTACTAACACTCATAAAGAAGACATAAAACAACATCGTACTACGAGTACGAGTAATACGAGACCTTCCGCACGACCGACTGCCGCGTTGGAAATGCTATAACAGCTGTGAAATCCCGAACCTGATAATTTAGTTACTTGTAAAGAAAATATAAGCTTTAATTCTTCTAATACGCTTGTATCTGATAAACTTTAATTAACAAGTACACGAGAATGTCTAAGATATTTACGTGATAATATTGCAACGTTAATTACAGTTGAGTTGCCGTTATCTTCAATTAACAATAAATTTCTTTAAGATTTAAATTACATATCGAAAGCTGAATTAAGTCAAGCACAACCACAAATAGGCGATGTAATAACAATAAATCACAAGAATTAATTGATATTTTGTGTAGTTATCGAAGGAACTGAAAAAGATGATATATTACCTCACGATCTTGATACTTGTTTAGCTGAATTAGCCCAAGCAATTAAAGGAAAAAATTTAAGAACTTTGAGAATCTCCAGGAAAAGTGAAATTACCGATGACTTACCGAGGGGTATGCTGCCAAAAGTGATTTTTGAGGGAATCAAACATCTAAAAATCAAGATTGCCTTGTGTTTCGGGGAATGTACTCATCTGACAACCGACTTACGACAACAAAAATTGATAGAATGTCACAATAGTCTTTTTGGAGGACACAGAGGTATGCCTAAGACTTATAGAAGAATCAGGGAACTTTATCATTGGGAAGGTATGAAAAATGATGTTAAAGTTTTTATAAGATAATGATAAATTTGTCAGGAGCAAAAATTAGTTCGTATATGAACTAAAGAACCTGTGATAATTATTGATACACCAGCAGAGGTATTTTCTAAAATTGCAATAGATACTGTAAGCCCTTTGTCAACAACAACATCAGGAAACAAACATACATTGACTATACAATGTTTGTTCTTAAAATTTAGCGCGGCAGTAGCCATACCCGATATTAAAGCAATCAAAGTTGCAGATAAATTAGCAAAAAATTTGATAGCCCTATATGGAGTACCAAAAATAGTGCTTGGCGATGATAGGCAAAGTTTTTGAAATCAAATTTTGACCGGTTTAGCACAAATTTTTGGGTTCAATTTAGTAACGACTACCCCTTACCATCCCAAGGCTAATGGATCTTTAGACCGTAGCCATGCTATGCTTGCTAGTCTTATACACACTTAAGCGTCTAGTACACAAGATTGGGATAAGTTATCACCTTTCGCAATGCATGAGTATAATACGTCGTTACACACTGCAACGGGTTTTACCCCTTATGAATTAGTATACGGTCGAAAGGCTCGAGCTTCAAACCTATTTTGAAATGAAAAACATATGGAAACTTACAATAATTATCTTATTAATCTTATTCGTTGCATGCGGGAAATGTATGAAAAAGCTCACGATGAGCTCATGAATGTAAATATAAAAGAAAAAACTATCATGATAGACGAGCTAAGATTCAAAATTTACAAGTTGGTATAAAAGTCTATGCAATAAAAAAACCACGTAAAGGAAAATCGGATGAATTTTATAATAAAATTTTCGAAATTATTAGTATAAATAAAAACAATAATGCTACTTTAAAATCAGAAAGGAAAAATCAGGAAGTTAATAGTAAAACATTTGGATAAAATTAAACACTATTACGAATAAGACCTCTCTAATGAGAAAACTCTTGTTACAGGAAATCTCGAATAATCCGTAAGATGGATTTTATGCTGCTTCTGATCGGATCCTTTTTTTGAACGATTTTATGACTAACTACTTGAAGAACATAAATCGGACTGAATTTGTTTCCGCTCATTTTTTCTACTATACCTCCGCACGCAGGAAAAATTTTGCAAGATTGCAATTCTTTTCGAGCACTGACATCTATATACACAATTCAGCGCTATAATTCATGAAATTTTTTTTACAGCCAAGTTCTTTTTTTGAGTATCAGCTACATCAAATATTTTTCGAAACACTATTATTGTTTTTAATATTTAAAGTATTGTAAAGATAACATTTTGGTCAATAAATAAATTAATCTTAAGATTTTAATTAATATGTTTACTTATTATTAGAATCAAACTTTTATCTCTAATAACTCTGATTTGTAATGATGTATGATTTATTGTGAATTACGAATAGTTGTATTTTTGTATAAATGACCATATGTAATTTTTTATTTGACGTAATGAATTTCTTCTTATGCAATGATATTAGCAGTTCCTGACATCAACTGAAGATTACATTACATTCATATGAACT
This sequence comes from Copidosoma aretas, assembly GCA_030522625.1. Lineage (NCBI taxonomy): Eukaryota > Metazoa > Arthropoda > Insecta > Hymenoptera > Encyrtidae > Copidosoma > Copidosoma aretas. Next base: position 27,068 of record JAPYYV010000374.1, read on the forward strand.
CTTTGATATTCATTTATATAACAATACTTACTTATGGTGAAAATTATTTTTCTTCTCTTCTGTTTCCTGCTCCTCAACTGATACGATGTAAAAATGTAAACGTCAACTATGCTTAGATTCTTGACTGTATAAGGTTGACTCAGTGTTACAAGTGCAATACTAGTGATAGTGATGCGTTTTGTGTGGTAACGCTATCTGAAATTTCTTTCGTGCTGTTACTTGAGACCGAACCTCCTACTTCACTGTTGTGAAGCATGATCGGTTCCGTATTAATGTCGCATGTTAAAAGCAGAGTTACGCACCATCAGTACTGTAAGATACGCCTACAGCATCCAACCACCAATCAACATAGCAGTGGCAATGCATACGAGTGTAATAAAATACCTACTATCACTTTTATTGCTTGTATGCTATAGTATGGCTGAATGATACCGGACATCTACATTGGCTGCTCAGATCACATTGAAGGCAGTACTTAAAACAGGCGTGGCTAAGTCACTGAAAACTGATACCAAGTAGCATACAGTGCAGAATCTTCAAAATTATAATGACTCTCAAATATATTGCTATTAATATACAGATACTCAAAATCTAAATAATTTGTCTCGAATCTTACTAAATCGACTGCCAGAATATCATCAAACCTATTTATCTGGGAAGATTGTTACTAATCTTTGTACATGACACATGATTAATCTGGTTTTCACTTTCTCGATTGCCGAGTGCGGCAATCAGCTAAGGGAGGGCGTGTTATATCCTGTGCCATGTATCTAAGTAAGAATGCGGGCGATCAGCATTACGACAGAGTTTGTAAAACCGCTGCTCCAAGACCTATAGCAATCAATTCTGTTTATAAATGTTTTTAAACATCTTCTCGAAATCAATACGCGCTGAAAGTGCAAGTGGTCAGCAATCTTAAACATCGGGCTTTGTTTGGAATTAAGAAATAACTGGACTACGTCGATTATTAGGTCGAGTACCAACTCGACTTGCCCTCTGTAAGCGCGACAGTGTAAAATCTCCTCCCACGTACCATACTGTGCCTTTACTGTTCTGTCAAGCAGACTCTAAGTAACTGCAGAGATTCGAGTGCTTAATCGAGACCTGGCTAAACAAGAGTAAGTCTTTGAAATCTTTCGAGCCACGTTTAGTCAGTGTAGGAATCACAGTCCAACTCGATAATTCTTGAACTCCAAGATCACATGGATTTTTTATTTATGTCATAATGTTGAGACATATGGCGCACTCGCTGTAGATATGTTCTGATGAGGTCGACTTGGAATCGACGAAACGTCAAGTATATTTGTAATAATAAAGTTTGCTTCTACGCTACCAAGCCAGTTTATTCATTCAAACCTATTGATGTTATACATATTGGAGCAAGATAAAGTTGTTGATGTTTTTCATCATCGAAGTTTTATCGATAATGTATTTACTATAAAGCGAAGAATTTCAACTTCTCTTTCAGGGGACATCCAAGAGTGTGGCACTAATTCGTAAAATTAAGTGTTTTATGACTTACTGTATTTAAATCTACAGTCTTATTTGAGAAACATTTTTTCATTCAGTTTAAAATGATAAATTCAATAGCATTGTAAAAATAAATACACAACGGTTGTTCCGTAAAGCCTACTTTTGATATTTAAATTTGCACACTGCAAATATTCTGAATTACAATAGTAAATTAATATCGTTGTATCATTATTGTTATGTTCACTAAATTAACATCGATATATAAATCATTATCGTTACGGTAAAGGCTCTCAGTGGCTTAGCGGTAGAACGTTTGCCTTCCGTCTTGAAGGCTTAGGTTCGGTACTTCGATCCATTTACTTGCAGTATAACTGTGGTTTATCCACGTGTCCTTCAATAATGTGATAGCTCCTGACTCTTCGTAGTAAGACTGTGCTTGCAAAGCAGCGCTAAAAACGGTTTTAAATCATATCCTCAAAAGTGACTATTTAAATGTTGTATAATAGACACCATTTTTTACCCAAAGCCTAATAAAGAACAAGACCATGCCGTTACTGTATCGATTTGGGTATTATCGCTCATTTTTTATTTTGTTTCCGTTGCGGTCAAAAACTTAATTAAACTTTTCTGTAAATTACGATAGATCTTAGCCCGAAATTGTCAAGCTTTTTGGAACTGTAGACAAGTTTGAAAAAAAAAAATTAAAAAATTCCAGACGATGGATTAGAATGTTACCATTTTACAAACTCATGTACTTTTATGAAGAAAAACCAATGATTTGCCTTTTAAAACGCCATGTTTATGTAAATATATATCAGGAATTTATAAACATTCCAACGGAGTTCATTAGTTTCAGATTTTTACATAGACGTAGCGTTTTAGGAAGGAATTCATATAACTTTTTTACTGAGACTCGACAAACCCTTTTGCACTTCCGGTACTTCAGGCGCTTATCTTTTATTCAATAGTATATTACGCACAAGCTCATTAGAACCTACCGATTGCATCATATAGTTCATATTAAAACAACCAATCAAAATTATTATATCTGGCCGGCAGGTAAAATTTCTCATAACAAATAGTGTGAATTTTTCATTAACACGATATTTTAATTGATATAGGGGGAAAAAATCTGATATGAATTTATAATCTACTCTGTACAAGCGATAGTATCATACATTTAAAAAGCAACAATTATATATTTTACTAAGAAATATAACTTTGTCCATAACCTCCTAGCTCAAAATTTCATTAAAAAACAAAATAAATTTCCCGAAGGTGTACCTTCAATAATTCGGAACCCAAAATCTTATGTTATTTAGTGAGATTAGATTGAATCCGATATTCATGCAAGTAATTCTGTCTCTGCATGAACAACAATCAAAACCATTTTTATCATTAGAAAAACTGCGAATAATTAAAAAAAAATTTCTTTTTTAGAGACTACTCGCGTTTGATACAAAATTGTTGAAAATAAAAAAATTCAATATTCCCAGGAGAACATTTTTTTGCACCATATCAATAAATATTTTGGGACTCACAATATTTTTTCGAAGCCAAAGGCAACGGTAAAAAACATATTGACTTCAGTTTGGGCCCATTTAAGTATTGCACGCATGTATAAGTTCATTATATGGCTAAGCTATTGACTCACATCTTATCTCTTCGCCAAGTCAGCCTAACTCCGCTTCGGATGTATACACTGTCAGTGGCGATGGAAAGGACGTAAGAAGGCAGGGCGATGCTAGTGCTTGTCTCCGCACTCTGCTTCTCACTCGCTCTTGCAATTGGTGCTAAAAATTTCTAAAATAGTCTTTTTGTCGTAATTCCGAGTGCGACATAGCTAAATTAAAACACCTAGTCGATAGGAAATTGTCCGCTCCACACGCTGGTACTTTTGTTTTTGCTGTATTTATCAGCATTTACGAGACACAAGCAATCTAAATTTTTAATCGTAATGTAACATTGACCTCATAACTTAAATTTTTAACTATTTTTCTCGTGATATTCTACTAATCAAAAGAGCGCGTAAAAATGCATAATATAGCTTTTCTACTTGTAATCAGCATGAAATTTCGTGGGAAACAGTTAAAAAAATGCTATATGATTTTGCTAACATGATGACAAAAGAGAAGAGGAGCGGGCGGCGGTGGCTCACTCAGCGGCCCTCTTTACTATGCTAGCGCTAGCTTGCAGAAGAAGCAGTTGAGAGTGAGAGAGAGAAAGAGAGAGAAAGAACAAGTTTTCTAAAAATGCATGTGCGGGCCGCACATAACATACACATATCACATATGTGTAGTGTTTTTTTTTTTTTTTTTTTTTTTTAATAAATACCTTCTTGCTTCTTGCGCAGTGTATTGATTCATAGTTTTATTTTGACCTGAAGGGCTTTTATAGATACAATAATTTTTATGACACTATTATAATTACGATAACACATTGTATTTTTATTCACATTAGGTCTATGTCTACGTTCGGTTAATTCTTAGAACTAATCTGTGTATTGCCTGAGTCATGACCAGATATTTACGAATAAGAACCAGAAATAATTTCTATACACCTATAATCGCATTGTCGTAGCGTAAGAGAAGTAGTTAATCGACCCTCGAATTCAACAGCGTCAGCGAGACGCCAAGACTTGAGCGGTCACTTATCCAAGTACAAGCAACGCTAAATGGTGCTGAATCTCGTCGATCAAGAGAACTGCAACTCTACCGCAGCGCCACCGTCAACCACATAAATATATGTATAGTTTTAATATTTTTAAATAAATACCTACTTGCGTAGTTGATTAATTTAAAGCTTTATTAAGTCCTAAAAAGCTTTTATAGCTACAATGGTTAATATTACATAATTATTCCACGATGATACATTAAGTTTTAATTACAGTGGGTTTTGGGGACATTGGGTTGATTCTTACAACTAATCAATGTATTGCCTGCGTCATGACCAGTTGGTTAGGAATAAACACCAGGACTAACTCCTGCATATCTATGATCGCGTTGCCGCAGCGTAAGAGAAACAATTATCGACCCTTGAAATCAACAGCATCGGCAAAATGGCGAGCCCTGGCTTAAGCAGTCACCCATCCAAGTACTAACCGCGCCAAATGGTGCTGAAACTCGTTAATCGACAAAACTGTGACTCTACCGCTGTGCCACCGTCAACCTTATATGCATAGTCATGTAGCCAAGCAGCCGACGCAGCTTTACGTAGCTGAACTTATTATACAATTAAATCCTGATAAAGGGCTTTTTTTTCCTGGTGACGGGGTAGTCAGTGGCAACTCGTCACTCAGGGTACCCTGCTCCGTGCAGTGCTTCTGACTTGTAGGTGCGGGAATGGACATTCACGTTCCTGGTGATGACAGATTTAGATAACACTCAGCTTAACATAATCTGTTCCGTGCAGGCCTGTCAATAGTATCAACATGTTATGCTGGAAAAAATCTTACAGATAATTTGCTACCGCTTAGGTCTAGGATCAACGCTGTCCTGGATGGCTGCATAGTAGGGTGTCTGAGACGTCTTAGTAAAGTTATTCTTTCTCTATTACAGCAGAAATAAAAATCTCTCTTACTTATCAGTAAAGTTTTCTGGTTTTAACGTTCCATATAGCAGAGGAACGTAAAAATATTTTAATTTTATGATTTACAAGTATTTTAATCATCAAAGCAAGTTTAAATACGGGATAGCATTTCCATCGTTGCTAGGCAAAAATTAATTATGAGTATGTAAATCATTTGATCACAGTTCAGCAAATTTGTGAACAAAGGGCTCAATTTATTGATGAATGGAATTTTCTGTATGTGATTCATTACAAAAATATATTTACAGTATTATAGTTCGAAGTTCGTAAAAAAGGAGTCTAATCCATTAATCCTTGATAAACAGATAATTTAATTTAATGATTAAAATTGTGACCACTTTCTTTTTCATCTTTTTTAAGGATTTTCGGACTTCGAGGACAGACATATGAAAGTTTGTCATAATGACTTAGATTGATTTTGTACAACTTAAATCATAATTGAAGAAGACAAGATTTTGCTATGCCACTGTCGGAAACATCCAGTTTTCATTATAGAATCAAGCTTTCATTCGTAATTGACCGATGCAAAGTGAGCATTGCTTCGTCTTCTGTTTTAAATTTTTCTGCAAGTCTGATAAGAGGGTAGTAATTATTTTATACCCAGAACTAAATGATAAAAAGTTTCTGCACAAGAATTTTATTTAAAGAAATGTTAAAATCTTGCTTAGCCAAGTACTACATTATTAAACACCAAGCATAAAATGAGTACTGCAGAAACCTATCAAACCCGAAGAAGAATATAAATCAGTCACACTCCAAGTAGTAATAATTTAGACTTAGCACATTCAATGTTGAAAAAGTCCTTGTCCCCCATTTGGATCCATCCCATGAATTCAGTTTAGGCTAATTCCAATTGGTGACACTGAATTTCACATAATTTGTAGCTGACCTACAAGAACTTTATTATTATTTTGGTAAAGTATTAAACAGAAGACAAAGCAATGCACACTTTGCACCATTATATTATAAATAAAGGGCTAGGTTATATTATAAGAACTGGATGGTTTCGACAATGGCAAGGCAAAATCTTGACTTCTTCAATTATACTAGGAACGATAAGCATTTATCCCAGCACCTACAAGTCAGCAGTACTGTACGAAACAAGTTACCCTAAATGATAAGTCGCCTTTGACGATACCGTCACCAGGAAAAATAATGAGCATTTTATCGGGATTTAATTATATAATAAGTTTAGCTATATATAGTCGCGTCAGCTGCTCGACTATGTGACTATTAAAGATTACCAAAAAAACTAAATATTTTTTTTTGAAAGAACATTAAAAAATCATGAGAGTATCTCTAGAATAAGGCCCTGTAAAGATTTGAGCTCTTCGTATTAATATTTAGAGGTAGCGGTTCGTAATTTTCTATTTCCTATTTGAATAAAATAGGAAAATTTTTTTCCAAACTTTGGAATTTTGTTACGTGATAACTAGCTACTTGAGAAGTTATACTCAATCATGGTCTTATATGAAATTTGAAGCTCTACCAAAAACGTTTGATCTACATTTCGCGTAAATCAAGCCATTTCAAAAGTATCGAGCCTGCAACTACAGATTGTTCAACATTATATTTTGTCTTTTTTTTAAAAACCAAGATAATAATTTGTATGTCTCAAAAATCGAATATTATCAACTTGAGAGTAAATATACGTATACATTTGATAGAATGCAGATTCAAAATTATTAATAATTTAACAGATGATAACTTTTTTACAGATTTTTAGCGAATAATATTTCCTATCTTAAAAAATATAGTACAAGTTTATTAATAATTTACTCATGTTTTTTATCAATTATACATTTTAACCGATAATAATTGATGTATTGGCATGTTAATAGAATAAAATTATTAACAGTAAAATACAAGATCCGTTAAATCATTTTTAAGAAGCTCTTAGCAGAAAAATTTACGAAAAATTATTTTCCGGTGTTTGTATAATCCTCTCAATGTTTTTCCAGAGTTTGTAACAAACCTTGGAACTGCACCTCATATAACACAATCCGACGTGACAAATGCTCATTAGATGAGACTAGTTATTTCCGATGGATTTTGGGTCGCTGAAAACGAAACCGACCTTAGAATTGCTCTATCACGTCAGG
>JAPYYV010000375.1:0-40779 GCA_030522625.1 Copidosoma aretas
GTATCTACTTTTTTCATTAACTTTATTTATTTATTCACTCCCTGATCGATTTTTCCATATATTGTTATTCGTGTGATTCATTGGAGAGCAACAATGAACCGAACAATCTATGCTACAGCTTAAGTATGTTACTACCCGTCATGTCCGACCAAAGCGGGCTTCATCTGCTGTATTTATTAAAAAGCTTAATTTCTCACTATTTTATTTGTCTACTTATTTTTATTTATTTCATCAGAGTCCAGCACTGAAGCGAAAAAATCTATGCTACAGCCTCAGTATGTTACTACCCATCATGTCTGACCAAAGCGGGCTTCATCTACAGTATTTTTTAAAAAGCTTATTTTCTCACTATTTTATTTGTCTAAAAGTGGGCTGTACCTACTTTTTTAACTAAATTTATTTATTTATTCACTCCCTGATCGATGTTTCCACATATTTTTATTCGTTGGATTCATTGGAGAGCAACAATGAACCGATAAAATCTATGCTACAGCTTCAGTATGCTACCACCCGTCATGGCTGACCAAAGTGGGGTTCATCTACTGTATCTTTTAAAATAGTAGTTTTCGTACGAGATTGGAAAGGCTTTAATTCGCGAACCGAGAGGTTTACGGCACGAGCCGTAGGCGAGGGACGTAACGAGGTTCGTAAAGAAGCCTTTACAATCGAGTTACGAATGCTATTTTTCCTACCAAGGGTGTACCAGGGTTCCAAAAATGCCCGAGGTAGGAAAAGCTTTTTTTCTCACTATTTCGTTTGTCTACTTATTTTTATTTATTTTGTCAGATACCACCACTGAATCTAAAAAATCCATGCTACATCTTCAGTATAATTATAATACTATAAGTACTACCCGTCATGTCTGACCAAAGCGGGCTTCATCTACTGCGCACATTGAAAAACTGTAGACACAATTTGTCTGCGATTCGTCCAGGTGTTGCTGTGTTCTGTACGCGTAAGATATACATTTAATTCAAGTCAATAAGTGGCCAAATACCCGGATGAAATGAAACCAAATTCTTCCACATCAATTTGTCGATTTGCCCGATCAAATAATACATGTGAGTATCTGTGGTGTAAAAAAAAGGTTGAAAAACTAAATCACACTCCTGAATATTGATCGAAGAGAAGAGAAACACCATTTCTTTTTGCTAACCCATCAGATTCTCCTGGCAAGCTCAAACAATCACCGGGGAAGATGGTCTCGAGGGCACGTGCTCTCGGGCCCTGCAGGTGGGACGCGGCCGAAAGAAAATGCTCGAGCGACAAAGAGTAGAGTAAGTAGCGCCGCGAGCGGGAGACACGAGAATGGGATGTCAAGAGCAGGGAGGAGTCCCAGATTGAGACACTGCCGCATGCATCATGCCACGGTACAGTTTATCCCCAACTCGTGCGGGAAAAATCCGAAACTATACCTCGATTACGCAGGCGTGTGGATGTGTTCACGCAGTGAATCGTTTAGTAACAAAATCTCCCGCACAGACGAGTACTACGGTATACGTTGAATGTCCAACCGAAGCGAGCAGTTGCAGGTATCAATCGAACCTGATGGATAGCCAACGAAACAGAGACGAGTCGCTAGGGCCTGTTTTTTTCCTCCGCAGGTGTTTGCAGAGAGCTCGACGCTCATTTGAGTTTATAACCCCCGAGTACATCAAACGCCTGCACTTGAATGAGAGAGAGAGAGAAAAAGAAAAACACGGCACAACTACTGCTGCTGTGGCCAGCCAGGCACGCAAATTAGCTCGATAAGCTCAGCGCAACTTTCGCCGCTCTCCGCTCTGCTGGTTTCCCAGTAGTAGTAGCTGTCCTCGGGAGACTGAATATATATATATATATCCCTCTCCTCGAGTCAAGTCGCGAACGACGTTTTCCGCTCTGCCTGTCTTCATTTTTTTTTTAATTTTCCATTTTCCCGGTCGCCAGGCCCGCAGCTGGGACGGTTAATGCAGGCTTAATTTGTCACTGTTTTTCTTTCTTTTTGTCGATAAATCTTTGAAACGTCGCTCAAACTGGTACGATTAAAACTGTATCGAACGGTCGAATGGAGCTCTTGCGCATGAAATAGTATAGTTGTCGAGGGGATGTATAGGTATAATATACTGCACAATTGTATTGACGAGCTTGTACCGCTGCTGTCTGGAGGATTTCACTGTAATAAGTGGACCCGTCAATAACGGTATTCGCGCGATCTTATATCGTATGATAATTTGAGGCTGACCTGTATTATAAATGTAGTAACAACGAATTTTCATATACATACCCAGTTGAGTAATAACGATGTATAATGTGCAGAACAGGCAGGGAAAGGATGGTCAACTGACTGACTCTTGAATGAAAAATCCCCGGGGCATCGATTGCCGGCACTAGCTGCCGCATTCATTCTCTGGTTGCTGCAATCCTCTTGCTACTGGTACCACTCATGTTGTACTTATTTGTACATAAATACGGTTATGCACTTATGTAGATTCTTCGTGGCCATGCTTACTATTCCAATACAACAGTTAACATTCGTTATACGATGCAATAACGCGTTACGCTGTCTCTTATACATGACTCCGATTTAATGTTCGAGCTAACATGTAGTATCCTTTGAATTGCCATCAGAACGTACTATGGACAGTATATGGACGTGCGTGAGCATGAGGCAATATTTTTCGTCCCATTTATTGGAACTTCAATCTTCAGTACCCGATGCGTAAATTACAAAAAACAAACTATTTTAATGAGTATGGTCATATTAAAATCCCTACTAACGTCAACTGCCCCGCACACGCGTGCAGTGCTAGCGCGCAGACGAATTCTCATTATTTTTAGAACAGCGCGCAAAGAGACACAGCGCCACTTACGTATATATATTATTATGTATACATAGGCAAAGCGAACGGGCTCAGCGAGCCCTTCGAGCGCGTACATGTGTATAATTGTACACATACATACACCCTTTTACGCGCAAACACCGAGAGGTCGTCTATATAGAGTGTCCCACAAACACACACGGGGACTTTTATCTCTGATGCGTGCAGCAGCTAGTAGGCGCGTGGAAAGCCGTATCTACGTATACCTGCGGATTCCGCGCTAACGAAGCTGGGTTATTGGGGGGTCAAAAATGGAGGCTGGAACGCGCACGAGTACGGGCACACGAGGGGAAGGTGTAATCGTCTCGGGGGGGGCTAAACCAACGGGAAAATTTAAATCGCAGCCTCCCACTATAGTTCCGAATCGAGCACCTGAAGATTCCTCTCTCGTGCTTATTTTTACCAATAAGTGGTCATTTCTTTCCCCTTATCGATAGTTATTGTAAACCTCCAATACGAGATTCAACAGTTACATAACATTTACCTACCCACCTACGAACCCACAGATATATATGTATATACATAGTGTTTGAGTGCAGTTTGCACAGGGTCAGTTAATTTTACGATCGATACCTGCGTCAACTGCCCATCGCTCGTTCGCCCGATCGGTTAATCTCGTACGGATCCAAGCAGATTTATTGCACTTGTCTTTTATAACTGCAAGTATATACCGCATACATATATTTTTCCTCTCTGTACTACAGTACCACATACATATGTACATATACATTTACATACATGTATTATATGTTTATTATCGATATAATAATACATAAGCGTATCTCGTGTCGTGTACCACTGGAATATGTCAATTAACTATATATAACGTTAGCGTGAATGTTATATGTGCAATGTGCATGTGTTTCTAAAGACTATAGTAGGTACGTATTAGTGTAAGTAAGTCGGTACACCTATAAGTGTATAGTATATACATGTATACAAGAGTTCAATATAATGGATATGGTTTGAAAACTCGATACATCGCGATCGAGCGAACTACCGAGGGCAAAATTTTTTATCTCCCTCGCCCCTCGACCATTGCTGTACGTGCAACATGCAAACGAAGTATGTACGTTATACGGTGAGACGGATGGCATGGCAGAGCGTACAGTACTACATCCTATTGCGCTAGTGAGAAAACTTTACTGGAGACACTATTAACAATAACAACAACAACAACAACAACAACAAAAATGCGTACATTACAACTGCGTAGAGGTTCGAACGCATCATCCTCATTCGCTCGCGCTATAGAGTGCGAACACACACATACAACAGATATAAAAGAAAACTCGCAGTTGACCTAATTATGATATGTATAGTAGTATTAGTACCACCCACCTTATAGTATACATATCTATATAATACCACACACAAATCGCGTATTTACATGTTATTAGTCGATATACCTGCGATCTGTAATAATGTATCGAACAAATAAATCTAATGGAAATTATCGCTCGATGGACAAATATACGGAAACGAGCTTGGCCGATCGGAAAAAAGAACAAAATACACTATTGCGTCAAAAGGTGTAAAAATTGACGCTAGAAAGTGTCAAATAACGATACATTTAATTTTGAGCAAAAAAATGTTTTTCACCTTTCTTTTTCTTAACCCTATATTTTTCAAACTTACCATTTTTGAAGAACATGTTTGGCTCAAAATTATTAAGATAATTTGAAAAAAAAAAAAAAAAAAAAAAAAAAAAAAAAAAAAAAAAAAACACACATCCACCCCTTCTAAAAGAGAAAATTTTTATTAAACCACACCCAACCGCGACACTTTCACCCCTTCGCGAGCAATCGCTGGTATAACATAAGTTTTGGCGCTCACGTTCGAAAAGAAGAGACACGTGAATACTCTATACGGGAGTGATATCGTGCTCCTCCGATAAGCGCATCATCGGTCGACCGGAGCTCCAAAGTCCATCATAGGCTCTCTCTCTCTCCCTCTTGCTTTTCTTCCCCCATCCTCCTTTTTCGCAAACTCGCTTTTGTCCACCGCGGCGGCGAATAATCGTTGCTCTTTCGCTCTAAAATGGGCGACGCCGCCGACGCGCGCACTACTCTGTATCGCCATCGTTTTTGTCCTCGCTGCTTTTGTTGTTGTTGTTGTTGTTGTTGTTGTTGTTGTTGTTGTTGTTGTTGTTGTTGCTGTTTACGTAGGTGCACACGTTCACGTGCATATTATATAGGTTATACAGGGAGGCTCTTTGTTTTCGCCTCTGTAATACTTTCTATTCATTCGTTGCGAAAGGCTCGATATTTTAAATTGCACGCTTTTGCTCATCTTTGACACGAAGAAGCGCACTGTAACAGTTGTTCGTGTTTGCAAAACTATGTGTTGAAACGTTTAAATGTGCTCGATAAATCGTATAGTACATCGTTTCGTAACAGGAAGGTATTTTTTTGATAATTCGCTTCTATTCCGATAGCTGTGATTATTAAAGTATATATAGGTATCATTATGTTTTTCTCCTCGATCGAAGATTCTTGACTTTGAATAAATAGCAGTACCTATTAGTCGTCCATCAAAAGACCGCATGCGCGTACATGAAATTAATCACAACATTTAGAAATTGGTATTATTGTTGTCCTGTCGAACTGCAGTTTCCTCAACTCGATGTGTTTTCAAACTCTGGCAACCCCCCCCCCCCCCCCCCCCCCCCCCCCCCCCCCCCCCCCCCCCCCCCCCCCCCCCCCCCCACCCCTATAATATACCGTAGCAAGTAGTAAAGATCACGCTCCGGTCGTACTCGATACTACTCGCGCGTTACGTATACGTACATATATATATATATATAATATTATCGTATATATCGTTATGAAGAAGAAAGAAGAACTCACCCTCGCAAATGTATCCCTGCTGTAGTATGCCCCAGAGCATGTCCGTGCAGCTATGGCAGTAGGTCGGCTTGTGAAAGGTCTTCCTCGCGAGGGTGTGACCGTAGCCGGGGCCCACGAGGCCGGCCACCGCGGCCGTGGCACTCGTCGTCGTCGTGACTGTTTCCTGCGCACTACAACCAGCACTAGCAGTAACAACAACAGCAACAACAACCGAAGAAGACGAAGACGCAGCAGTAGCAGCGGTAGATTGATTAGGACCAGTGGAGCCAGCTGCGCACGTCGACGACGACGACGACGACGACATCATCGACGACGACGACGATGATGAGGATGCTGGTGGTGCAGCAGCAGCAGCAGCAGCAGCAGTAACAGTGCCGCCGCCCGTTTCGTCCCCGGTGCCGGTGCTACTCGGTCGGCGGTTGCTGCTGCTGCTGCTGCTCGGGTCCCGGCGCCTGCCTATACGCCAGATCCTCACCGTGAGGCCGCGGCGTCTACTTGTTGTGGTTTTGGTTGTTGTTGTTGTTGTTGTCGCCTCAGCGAGGATGGCTGGATGAGTTGACCGGCCCTACTGGCGGCTGTCCCGCGACTGTCCTCATCGCTCATAGCCGCCGACGACCCTTCGATCTCTCTCTCTCTCTCTCGCTCTCTGGCTTTCGCAGACTTTTTTAGTCTTGTCGTTTGTCACCAGTGCCGTGGGGTTGATCGATCGGAGGGGAAAGAAGAGGAGTCGAGGAAGCAAAGACGTTCAGCGGTAACGACGACGACTTTGGGGAGGAGAAATAGGAGAAAAAGGAGCTAAAGGACGGGACAGGGCGGAGGACGACGACGACGACGACACTACGTGATCTCGGAGTGGCCAGCTGCTGGACGAGCGGAAAAGGCGGCGCTGGGCAGGGACGGCATAGCTGCTGCTGCTGCTGCTGCTGCTGCTGCTGCTCACGGAAGTTTGGGGGTTGGCGCCTGCAACGGCCACTCGGGGAAGACAGGGAGAGCAGCTGATGATGATTATCCCTCAGGCGCTCGCTCCCGCTACAACTTCCGATGGCAATCTCCCTCGGCGAGCTGCTGCTGTTCCACTTCCACGGCTGCCGCTGCTTTTTCTTCGCCTTCCTGTCTTGCGGGTCACCGCTGCTACCGCTACAACCACGGGCAAGAACAGCTTGGACGCACGTAGCCTCATCCTCATCGGCGGCGTGCCTCAGGCGCATAGCTCGCTGCTCCTGCTATATATATCCTGACACTGCCGAACATTCACCGACTCTGCTACCGACGATGCCGTCCTAGTCTTACTCGTACCGCAGCAGTAGGTATTACTATAATAGTTATAACAACAACAACAACAACAACAACAACAACAACGATTCTGCAGCACTGGCTGCATGGCTGACGGCCTCCTTGTGCAGCTGCTACTATCTATACTGCCACTGTCACTGCTGTCCCGCTGGTGTTATATAGGACACGACGACGACTCGACTACCACTATACTGCCCTTCTTCTTCTTCTTCTTCTTCTCCGCCTCCTCCAACTCCTGCGGGCACTGTGGGGGCCCCTGTTGTCGGCCTGCGCTCGTCGACTCCCCGACCGCTGCCACCCTCTCCAGCAGCTCTGCGCACGCGTGCTTTGCACCCCCACCCCTTTTTTGTTTTTCGTTCCCTCCTATATATATATATATATATATACACCAAGCGGATCTGGCACCGATGATGCTCACCCTATCCCCAGCTGCTGCTGCTGCTGCTGCTACTGTCCCGGCTGGAGCGGCTGGGCCGTGCTGATGATGGTTGGACGTGTACAAGAGAGAGACAGGAAGCGAGGGGATGGGATGGAGAAAGGAGAGTACGTGCAAGTAGTTGTACGTTGTAGTTGGTGCTGATGTGGTGTATCTATGGATGCATAGCTACTGCGATGATGATGATGATCAGCGCCGCCAGTAGCTGGGGAGGCTGCGCGCGACCCTTATACTACCAACACTACGACCGTCCGTATAGTCTCCTCCCCTGATGATGCTCATCTTCTTCTTCTTTCTCCTCCTCCTTGGCTCGCCGCTTCCGCGGGAGTAAACACTCGCGGATCCACGGGCTGCGACCAAAGGGCCACGCGCGCTTATCTCCTCCTCCTCCTCCTCTGCGGCTGATGCTCATTCGCTTGCTCTTTGCGGCATTCCACGCTTACTACAATAATAACAATACATAGCCACCATTGGTCACATTATTATTATTATTATTATTATTATTATTATTATTATTATTGTTATTGTATGATGTATGGGATCGCACCGCCAGCACCATCAGCTGATCCGCGTTTTTCAGTCATTGTGTGTATACTGATTACTTAATATTGACGTTGCGCCATCATCATTCCCTCATTTGATTTCCCATCGAGTGACGATGCTTCAACGGAAAAGGGAAAAATATACAATTCGCTACGGATATTCAGCCATCGGACTATTTGAGAGTTTTATTTTTCCATGGAAAACCAACTGATGTCTGTACGGGGGGTGGAGAGAGAGAGAGAGAGAGAGAGAGAGAGAGAGAGAGATCAAGAGCGCGTGCGTGCGAGAAAATGAATGGCATGTGGCATGTGATGGCCAATGAATGGCAAAACGCGCCTGCGCCACGCCAAGGGAAGTTATAAGTATATAGCCCACTGGTACGAAAGACAATACACATACATAGATATATTATGTTGTACAGTGTACGCGACTTACAAATAATAATGGACTTCTTGAAGGAGGGATGGAATATGTGTGAGTTATTGTACCTTCTGCCTCGATCGTGCAGGCATTTCAAATCGCAACTCCGACCACTTCGAGCCCGCAGGTACGCATGATGATTTTAAAGCCCTCGCGAGGGCGTTTTGCGATGCTAACAATGTTTGCATGCATACGCACACGCACAGACGTTCTCTTGACTGTATTAAGTAGTGTATACGGTAGCAAGTCAGACGATATGGATGCATGAATATTATGCATGTATACGTACGAAGCCGGTTGAACAAAATGTAAAACTCGATGTATACGAATCGCGGCAATAAAATTTCGTCCAATCGACCGGGTGGAATTAATTTGTATTTTACATCCCGTACTGTGTAATATAAACCTGCACGTAATCATCAAAGTTATTTTATATTTAATATTGTTGTATAATATACAATTTGTAATCCACAAACGTGAGGAGTTAAAAGCAACTACCCGTATACACGGGCAGTAATAATCGATGAAGCTCAAAGCTGAACTCGGAACTGAAAAAAGAAAACTCGAGCTTATCACTTCGATGCCCGCATCTGTAAGCGCAATTGATGTAACACTTATTTTCCACCCGAATTCACGCGCGCACACAAACGAGAATGCATCAAAGTATCGTATACCACGATATAATATCATGCACCCTCTCATGCAAAGCAAAATAACAAAGGAATATGACTGTGTGGTAACATAATAATGCAAAATACTGAAAGTTTGTTTTATCCGCCCATCAAATTTATTGTTTACGTCAAGACATGTACATGAATATTCCATTTGCATTGAATTTACGTATCGAGGTTCTTTGTGAAAAATGCCCAAGAGCTTCACGGCGTTCCAGTTGAACCTTTTTACCTATAGTGTTACTTTTAGCATTTTTATCATCATACACGTGAGAGACACCATCCATCTGCCGCGAGGGTAAGTGGCATGACTCACACGTGAATGGGTACACGGATGTACCTTCGCGTGTCGCGACACTCGCAATTCATACGTGCGCGAATATATATATATGCGCGCGAGTTAATTAAAAATTTCCCATTGGATTTACAGACTGAATCCTGTTACCTCTACCACTGGCTAGCTAATCATGGAAGTCTATCCATATCTTCGGGTACGTCTGACACTGATGCTGCTTCTTTTTGCTCTAATATGTGCGAGATCCTCGACATACGTATACGTACGACAATCCCTTATTTTCGTATTATTTTCGTATTATTACGTAAAAAGTTGAACATGTCGTAAGTAGGTATACTTGTATTTCGAGGTGCATTCGTTTTAAGTATTTTCATCAGCTACACGTGCGCGCGTACGTTTCACCAGCTACGCGAATATGAAATAACATGAATTGCACGCGCGTCACTCTACCCTGTGGTACTTATTTCCTTCTTCCCTACAGTTCTCAGTAGGTGGTGGTGGTACTGACCCCCATACCTACATTTTTCTCCTCTTGTCTATATACATATATATCGCGTGACTGCCGAACCGAGCCAATGTCACGACCACGAGAATATCGTATTTTTCCCTTATCACCACGAAACAGCCAATAAGTTGTCTGCATTGCGTTAAAGTTGAGTGATGAAAATTTGCATGACAGACGATTCGATACGAATTCACACGGATGAAAAAATATTTTACTGGAAAAAAGAGTCAAAAGCCCTTTGGGGTGCGTTCAAAACACGAATAGCACACGTACCTTCATTTATTCAGTACTCAAACTTATCGAGACTCGTCTGTCCTCTTAGCTGTCTATACTACTTATTTATGTGCACATGGCATATCCGTTTGAAATACACGCACGGCCTGCTTGACGGCCTCATCGTATAATAAGCAACAGTACTCTTTTATAGCAGCAGCAGAAGGAGCTAGGTTATGTGTGTTCAATACGGAAACGTGGAGATTATTTTAGTATATATATATATATATATATATATATATATATATATATATATATATGTGTGTATATATTTGCAATCGATAAATATCCAAGAGTGAGCTTATTTTCTCCGGTACAAAATCACCATGAAATATTTATAGATTGGCCGTACAACGCGTCGTGCACTTATTATACTGTAATACACAAGAGAACAACGAATATTTTCCTCGTTTAATCAAAATTTCATCAAATGTACTTAATATAGGCATTAGGTGATGGAAAATTGTAGATGCACGTATTTAATAACGTTTAATTGTTAAACAATAATAGTCATTATTCAACAGTACGACGAAAGAGATCGTGAAAATATATACCTGACATGACAGATGTATAAAATAAAAACTTGCGAAATAGGTAATGTATGCAGAAAGAGATGTTTCAATAAGAATTAATCCATCACTATAATGTAGGATGAATAAAGTAATAGTAAGTATATCACGTGATTTTTATAATCATTGTTATAAACGATCGAAACACACCATATTATTCGCTCTCCGTCTCTCTCCTTCTCTGTGGTCTATAAGGACTCGTCAGAGTTGCACATCACGTATACTCGATCTTTTCGTCGAGGAAAAGCTCGGCCCCAGCTGAACTTACAGCTAGCGTAGCTTCCTACTTTTCTCTCTCTCTCTCTCTCTCTCTCTGGCATCATAGTATATGAATTCTGCTATCTAGAGTAGCTCTATCGACATGCGTGTAAGTAGGTACAACCATGATGGAGATTGCAGGTTCACGTAGGTTGTACACACATACTTAGTTATGTGGGTAAATGTATCTGATACAACGTGCGTGTATTAAATACCTACTCTACTCCTCACAGTCCTCACTACTCCTCGCTAGTCGCCTCTAATAAGTATATGGATCTTTACTCACGTACGGGCTCTGGCGATGCTGCAGATTCGAGGTCGCGTAATGTAAGCACCACCTACGATGGATCCCGTAAAATATATTTGGACGCACAGTACAATTATCTTGCTGTTATGTTTTTTTTTTTTTTTTTCATCGAATTACACACATCAAGTATAACTAACGCGCACTATAGCTCGTCACTACACAGCATCACCATCATCACCTTCGGCCGGTTATTTTGGATTCAACGATAATTCACTTGCATGACTATTTTCCATTAGCTGTACATGGTCAACAGCTACAGATTCCTTCCAACGACCACAAAAAGATCGTAACACCATCAACAACAGCAGAAATCGCAATAATTACCAACAATCGGGTGCGAGTATGTACATTAACAACGCGAGCGAATGTTTGTACGCAAAGTCGAGTTTTGCAGGTGCAAGTGTAGATGGACAATAGATAGTACAGCAGTTTACATCGCACCCAACAGCTAGCTAGCATTCGCGGTGGCGGCCGCGCGAGAGTACGTTACTCAAATGCGCGTCTATGAATACACGCGTGCACGCATAATAATAATATGTATGTATGTTATACATATATATCGCGAAGAAAAAGAGATGAGGGCGAGCTACATAGCAGCTGGGGAAGGGGGTGGCAAAGCTCTCGCTCTCTCTTTCTTTCGTGTCCCATCCCATACTGTGTGTGCGTGGGTGACGCGTCTCAGGACAGTCAAGACTCTCGAGCGTCAATAACACTTGAGCTTTTCTCATCACGCGGGTCTGACCACCCGTATACGTATACCACTACTTACCCATACATTATATCCATCAGTACCCATTATTCGTATTGTAATATTATATATTTGCGCGATAATATAATATTAATGCAAACAACTAGTAACGTGGCACACGTGCAGACGGCACGGCTGTAAGCGACGCGGGAGGGATAAAAATAGAGCTCGAGGGCGCAAGCTCGATTGGGAGGAAAGAATGAAGAACGCGGAGCTTTATATATTCTCCACGCTGATCTATTATACATTACCACGATTTTTTGGGCGCGCGCGCGCGTGTCTATATGTTAATATGTAGTACAACATAATATAACGTACAGTGGAGGCCGTTTAATTCGTTGAGCGGGACATTCAATTCCTATTGGCCAGTTCTGATGGCATAACCTCTCTCATTGGGGGATTCCATATTGCCCACTCAACGAATTAAACCAAGTCCACTGTACTATTGCCATCGGTCCATCACATTGTATATAGTGCGGTTTGCGGTGTACATATGTATATATTATAATTATGTACGTGTATTTGTGTGTGTGTGTGTATAGAGCAAATTATGCGCAAGCGCAAGATTCACTGACGTCACGGATTTTTGGTAACTTGTATGCCGTACACAGCCCACACTATACAACAACAACAACAACAACAACAACAACAACCCCGTTTCCGGACTCCAGTCTGTCCGTGCTGTGTTGTGTTATCTACTATATAATGCTTGCACGTTGTCCCACATGACTATATAGATGGATCCATCAATTCAACCTATAGCAGGCGAATGTATAACGTATAACACGGACCGGCGGACACCTTCCGCGCTTTCGTTCTGCACATGTATGTATATTGGTAAATCCTCCCTTTCGTTCCCCGCGTCAGTCGATTTTCTTCTCTATATATATATATATTATATTACCGAAAGCATCCCATCCCCGCGGAGCTACTCAATGTAACTCCTCACCCTTTTCCACGCCACACCATCACGTACCGACTATCCCGAGGTCAGAGAAAATAGTCCATGCGTGCGTCTCGACGATATAATCTACTATTGATTCATGCTTGCGTATTAATTATTCAGACTCACCTGATATGTATAATTGATATAATAGCGAAGGTAATAAAGATGACCTAATACTATAGACTAGGTTCGAGAGTATAATTACATGTACATAATTACGCACCTATCGATAATAATTATATGATTATTTGAGAATTGGGTATGATAATAATAATAATAACTATTACAATCTCTACAGATACGTATATACTTACACTGAGAGAAAAAAAAAAAAAAAAATTACTGTGCTAGAACGATAATCTGGAGGCGTTTCGTCGTCTGGAGACTTTTTCTTGTTCATACACCAATTTTTATTGTGACAAACTGTAAATTTTATTGTATGCACAGTTATTTTGACTGTGCAGAACGGTAAAAATTATGTTGTCAAAAGTAAAAAGTCCCTGGACGACGAAAATTCACCAGATTACCGTTCCAGAACAGTAATTTTTCTATTTTTTTCTTTCAGTGTATTATGTACATTTTGATGTATTATGCATTATACTTTTATTCGTTCACGATGACGCGCATACGGTTGTAAACGCGTACAACATTATTTTTTTCCTGTAGTCGCTACAATTAAAGGAGCAGCGTACACGTTTTTGGATTCGACGTGCAGAGCTTTTCGTCAAGCGAGCAAATACGCCATCAGTTATTAATTTGCCGGGAGACAGGGGAAATCTCTCTCTCTCTCTCTCTCTTTTTTATCTTTCTCTGTAGTCTCTGTCCGTTCATGAGGTTCGTACGTCCTCAGCCAGGAAAGAAATGTAGGTCAACTTGGCCCGGGTATGTACTGTTATAATTTAACAAGTCACCCACTTTTACTCGTGACAATGTTTTCTCACCCGTTGCTGCTAAACACAACAATATCATTGTACTATGTACCATCGATCGTTGCTTTTGCGTGAATATATACTTACCAAGTCTCGAGGCATCCAAGTCTGCACATATTACGTTGTTGGTTGTTTCGGTCTTAATAAACCGAGGAATTTCAACTGCGCGACATTAATTATGCCAAAATAGGACTAAGAGGTAAACAGAAGTACTGTTTCGCTGCAGTATAATAAAATTCGGCGTATGGAGCTTGATCATCCGTCCGCCGCAGTTTGTTTTGTCTTACCAAACATGGGTTTTTCTACTCTAGTCAAACATCATCTCATTATGTCCTGGGGGGCAAAATAATCGATTCGTTTGATACAAAAATCTTTTGATTTTCATGGGGAATCAAGGCACCGTATGTGCAAATGTGCTTGTCCAGTAAATATAATGAACAACATGGCACTTGCATTTTATGATCACATATAAAAAAATCACGCACTACCATGAAGCTTATCCATTTCTCGAAGCGCTGACTTTATTTATGAATTAAAATCGATCGATCCATTCATCGGACTATTGTCATCTCTCCCTCTCTCTCTCTGACCCGTACATATATCAATATCTACGTAACATCAAAGTTGAGCGGGAAAAGGGGGAGGAAAAAAAAAGAGAGCGAGAATCTTTCGAATAAGTGCGAGCGTATATTATATTGATCGCACGATGCTGCTGATCTGAACGCCGGGACTTTTTCGCTCTTGCTGCTGCGCTCTACGGGTACAGCTCTTTTGGGGAGACGGATTATTGTGTACGCAATCTGGTATTTTTTTTCTTTCAAACAGTCAACATTTTCAGTAATTTAACAGGTGGCTGAGTTTTTGAAAAATCTTGAGATTTTTCACACAAGAACGAGAACTCTGATTATATCAGACACCAAAACTAAAAGTATATCATTGCATACTTGGTGTTTCAAAATATTCATGCATTAACTTTGGTTTCCATCAGTTTATTCCTGATATACTTATATTTTATAAGACCGTTTTTAGCCTTGTCGAACAGGGGGACCACACACACGTTGACACGAATTGCACGCTTTACAGCCCTGGATGAGTTTGGGTTTCCCACACTTGACTCGGACAAGTTTTAATTTTTATTATAATTAAAAGTTGTTGGACAGGTGGAGAAATGAAACGATCCAGCACCATTTTTTTGTCAAAGTGATAACCACCAGGTTATTTGATCATAAACTCAATACAAAGTTATTCTCCAAACTCGAACTTAATTTAATGATGATCGCTTGAGTAAGTTTAAAAACTTTATTACGCACACATACTTGGTCCGTAATTATACATGTCCACCTACATACCCCACAGCACAAACACCAATGCGCTAATTATTACGCAAACGAGATAAGTGGCAAAAGTAATGTTGGGGCTTGTAACCTTGCTCGGCTCTCTCTCTCTCTCTCTCTCTCTTTTCCCATAATGACGGATTGAGTTGAGTCATTTTCTTGATTTAAATTACATTAAAATAATAGCCCATGAGCCCGATTTTGGTGAGAGGCGCAAGTTGGAAAGGACACTTATGTTTAATTCAACCAAATGTTTGAATAATAAGCCTCCTGACAAATTTCCAATGTTTTCCAAGGAATAGCTTTTTATTAAGCATTGTATTGATGAACAGTTGTTGAATGAAATTAAAATGAATAACGATAAAGAAAGTACTTGAATATAATTTAGTTAAAAATTTTGAGGTGTACAATTTTGTTTTTCTTCACTAAGAGTATTGTTTAAAGAAAATTTTTTAAATATTGAAAAATTCAAATTTAGGTACGTCCTGTCGGTCGCATAAGTATCTTTGACACTTATACAGAGCTTTGCTATACATAGGGGGCGAGTGCCCCCCACCCCCTCCCTGCTGCCACCACACCTGCCTACCCCTCAGTGGACCAGTACCACCTACACGAGCACGCTTCGCAAAAAGAGGAATTTAACTGTATACTCTATCGGTGGTACAAATTATCATTCATTAATTCTCATTTGCAATCAGTCGTAGTGGTTGCAATAAATATTAATAATGTACGCAGAAACGATTATTTTTACTAAATCATCGGTGAATTTAATTCATTCTGTGGGTGATAATTTTTTAGGCTATAAGCTAATTATTGATCGGTAGACATGGTGCATGTATTTAAAAAAAGTCTTTTATTGTACATCTGTTGTTTTTACAAAACTTTATAATAACTCATCATTTATAAACTAAGTCTAATAAAACAAGATAAAATACGCAAGAGTCAAATCTTTAAATGTAATAGTTATAATAATGAAATAATACGTCAGTGTTTATAACATTACAAACGAGCATTGAGCACGTTTTTCATCATTTACATCAAATTTTATTGTATGGACGGAGATGGAAACATATAATCTATCGTGCAGTAACGGGATAATCTAGAATTTACACCAATAACGATTATAACTGCGATATTGGCAATTTTTTGTTTTATCTTTTTCTTCGAGCTTACTTTTTCGTCGAAAAAACTCGGAACAAAGTGAGAAAGGGCAATTGTAGGAGTTATACCTATCAATAATATTTATGAAATTCCATAAAAAGTGACTTTTAAAATTCGATAAAATTAAAAACAATTTCGCATGTAATAACTTTTAAACTCTGCACATCCAATAGTATTAATAATTCTAACTACAGTAGCATCATCAACAATTAACTGTTAATTATATAGGGTAGTTACTATGTATCATAAAACACTAAAATGCAATAATAATATTAATAATAAATGATAATAATCGTTGATCATCGAACAAGTCAAACTCGTAATAAAAATCTGTGAATTGAATGTCAAAACATCTTATGGGTAATGGGACTGTATCTGGGGAGAGGGGAGACGCGTGTGTATGATAATTAATTATTTTTTTAACAAAAAATTCTAGAGTTAAAAACGAAAATATTTGTTTTGATCCATTACTTACTGTCCGTATAAATTGTTTGAACAATTAAAAAATTAAGTTGAATGTACTCCTACCATGATTATAACAACAAACTTAACTCGTTTAATCATCTTTCCCTTCATTTGTGTATACTATAGTCGTGTGTACGTATATGTGTGTAGACAAGAGTATATGTTGGTTAATGTAAGCTTAATTAAATTCGGTAGTCCATATCATCTTAAGTATACGCTTGTACGCGTTTCAGGAAGTAACAGTTTCATAAAGATAGATATTAAATATAAAGAATTAGCACTGATGGAAAGTGCTTTCGAATCTATAATTTTTTTTTTGTCAACGAGTTAGCCAGTAGGATTTTAAACCGTGTATATAATCTTAAATATTAATCTTAGGTGTCCATCAATGAAACGTAATAAATAATAGGTTGATAAGTGCTGCTATTACAGGTGCTTTGCTTTTACGTATTGTTGGACTCGAGTGAAATTTTTTTTCAGTCTACTTGAAATGTTAAGTGTGTTATTTTGACATTAATTTCAAATAAACACCAGTCAAAAATATCACTGTGTAATTTAGTTAGTTTGATTATTTTGTTAGTAGAGCGTCAAGACATTTTTCAGTAAATAAACGGTATTAAGTACACTTATTTTTGTTTAATAATTTAAATCACATCAGCATACTAATTGTTTTTGTTGATTTTTTTAATACTTCTGCACGATTTTTCATAGCACCTCTTGATCACTTTGAATAAAATGTCAGATCATCCGTAAATCAATCGTTGTAAAACTTTTTTATCGCACTCATTCGCTCTTATATAAAGCATCTGTAATCACACCACATGTATTAAATTAAGTATACTACGAGAAAATAGGAGTACGAAAGTCTTATCGAAAGGAAAAGCTGCTTTCAAAGTCTTATCAAAAGGAAAAGTTATCTGCTCTTTTTTTCTGCACCTTCCTCCTTCTCTTGTTTTCTTTCTCTCTCTCTCTCTTGGCGCAAAGAATTACGTTTGTCGAGACTGATTTTTAAAAACCATTTGTCAGTTGGAGAGAAAAAAACAAAGAGCATTTGATAGAGTTTATTTGTCCAATTTATCCGAGCCCATGATCCTCAAAGAAGCCCTGCGGTGTTTCTTCCTGCAACAAGAAATTGGTCCCTCCCGTTACTAAATTTTATTTATAAGTGCACTTATCAGTAATACCAAGATTTAAAAAAAATGTTCTTTCCAAGTAGACTAACAATTTTGTAACCAAACTGTGGTTCATCTTTCTTATTGTTTTTTTCTTCTTGATTTTGAAAAGAACATTTTTTTTTTCAAGTGTGTTCAAAACATGAATAGGGGTCAATTACTTTGATGCTGCACTTAAACGTTGGAATATAACAAGATAATCGTCAACAACAATGTACAGCAATAATAAAAAACGATATCATTGAATGTAGAGTATAACAAACACGTACCTACGTTTCAGAAAAAGCTTATTATTCTCTTCTTGATGCAGCTTCAATTGATGAACTGAACCCTTTTCATATCACACAAAAACCTTTGCTCGGTATATGAATTGTTTTTTAGTTTGACACACACATATAAATATGTAAGTGAAATGAGAAGATAAAAAATATTTTAAACGATTTTAAGCTGTTAATGAATAATACGTGACACTCGAATAAAAAATAGCGTTATTATTTTTACTCAGACATTGCTATTTTTTAATACAAAGTCATCGAATTACTAATTTTAGGAAAATAAGTACCTGCATGAAGTTCACTATAAACTAAAAGCTTGATAAATACTAGATAATTGAAAGAGTAATCAAATAATTAGAATGTTAATTACAATTACAAAAGATGGCTTTATTACTGAGTAATTCAAGAAAAATAAAATTTGGTGCATTGACAATGAGAATTGACATGAATTTGCAAGACGCACGCATGTGCTCGGATTTAATCTTAAGATTAAGTAAATAAAAAATTAACTTTTGAATTTACACAATGCATATAATACAAATACACCAGTAACGACTGAAAGGAAATAATTTAATGAAAGAATTTAAAGAAGCTATACTGCAAACATAGATAGTATATAATGTAACATCGTTTGCTATTACAAGTTTATTTATTGCTGGTGTACTTTGTATTTTTAAGTAGAATTTGCAACTTATTTACTAAACATCATTAAATGTACTAAAGCTTATACGATTGCGTTAACAAAATATATTATTTAAACGCTTTTGCTATATCATCATTCAATTCACTTGTTTGTCTTTTTTTAAGTCTAGTTACGAAGTACATAAGTTAGACACATATACATCATCGACAGATAGGTATATGTTTGTACAAAAATATGGCTTGTAAATTATTATTAAGACATTTAGTATCCTTAAAAAACGACATGAAAAGCATATATTAATTTTCATTTTGCATATTAGAAGAGTTATTATAACCAATACCTGAAATAATGATTAGCAACAAAATCTATAAAATATTGTGTCCTGAAAGAATCGGATTATCCATCAGTAAATTATGCATAAATAGTTTACCAATATAATATTGCTTTTTGCGTTTTATTTTTATGGATATTAATCCTTTTATGATGTCACTCTTTTGCTTGGTTTTTCATCAATATTATTACTTTTATAAATATGACTTTATTTTAATAAATATTACTCTTGTTGTTTTTTGGAAAATTGATTACAGCGGAAGAACACAAACACATCAGTCTCACAAGGACGTGGAGTTAATAGTGGCACTTTTGTGGTACAAGATATAAAATTTTTTGCATTATAATCATAATCAGTCGCTTAGAAATTGTGCAAATCTTAACTTTTGTGTATTACGGAATGTATTTAAAATAGCGTATTGTACAACAAGTGTGAGAATAGCCGCATGTACAAGTCGCATCCACTGTTTTGTGGCACTCAGAGGCGAAAATTTTAATTTCCAATGCTTGCTTGTGCAACTATGTGGTTACCTTAATGATGATGTCGCCAAAATGATTGGATTTAAGTATACGTATGATCATCGAACAATTTTGAGAACAAATTTAAATTGAGCTAAATAAAAAATCATTTTACTTGGAATTAAAAAATATACTAGCTTCAATTGTCCACAGCAGCCACGATAAATTAATAATTAAAAAAAATAATAATTAAAAAGTCTAATTCAAACCCTGGTAATATTCAATTCTCTAGTGAGATATTATTATTATTATTATAGCCTATGTATATTTTATCCATACAATCCACATAATATATGCGATCATTAAACGGATAACTTTTTTCAGGCTGACGATAAAAATAATCTCACACAAATATTGAATACCTCCATTTAAAAACTTTAAGTTGCTTCTTATCGTTAAACATAAATCTCATGATCATAAATTAAACAGTAGTTCCGATCGAAAGAAAATAAGTATGGAGGAAAGGTAGATTGAAACGCGCAGCCGACGCTGTTGAGCAAACTTCACACACCCATTGCACACACACACTCACACACTCTCCCGATCGGCACCATTTTATGCGTTTGTTTGTGTTCTTGGGCTCGACGAAGATGATCCATCCAATATTTGGAAACGTCAGTTATTACTCCCGTTACATCGCATCTACAAAAGCCCTATCTCTCGTAGTGCACCTTCAACAGCTTCGTCCTTTTCCAGAAACAAATACTCCTTTTTTAATAACGACGGTTGTTAACTTTTTTTGCTTAGCCGGATATGATGAGGTATTTTGTAGTAAGTACTATCTCGTATCAATTCTAAATTTATTTTTTATTTTTTCAGTTTTTCTGTAATCAGGACAAGCCTATTATGAATGCTGAAACACATTCACGCGCAAGACTTGTTTTCAATACAATTATTTTTTACTTTACTATTTCGATACAGTAGAGATAGTCGACACTTTTTGCTTGCATTTGGATATTTTTTATAGTTTTAGCTGAATATTATTACAACGGTCGTCAACTTTGATTCTAAATAAATTTCATCTCACATATCCGGGTATGCAAATTTTCACTAGTCAGAAAAAATGTATTCATGTAAGTAGATTTGTGTTGAGAGTGACGTGAAATTGAATAAACTATTGTAAAATAACATTGAAAAGGATTTAAAACACGTAAAATGCACAAAAATTTTCGAAAATAGAACTGTTTTTTAATTATAGTACATTATCTTCTTCTGTATGTTATTGTTATAATTACTTGAGGGGGCTCTGCACCGCACTATATAGCACTCAAGTTATAATAATTATGAAGTAGATTGTATCTGATAATAACAAAGTTATTTCCATACAAATAAAGGATATTTTAGGTGTCAACAAAAATTTTATTTTTTTAATTTTGCATATTGCATGTTCACATACTGCTAACTTTAAAAATGACTGTAAAAGTCTTCAAACTTTTTTGTTTTTCATTCGATTTTTTTCGAATAAAGTTGCCGAAAACTTTTAAGTAAGAACCTAAGCTTTGAAAAAAAAAAATCGAATGAAAAATAAAAAAGTTTAAAGACTTTTACAGAGTCATTTTAAAAGTTAACAGTATGTGATATTCAATGTGCAAAATTATGAGAATACATTTTTTTTAACACCTGAAATATTATTTATTCGTACGGAAATAGCTTTGTTGTTCTTTGATAACAAGAATCTACTTTATAATTATTACAAATTGAGTACTATATAATGGTACAGAGCTCCCATAACTAATGTTTCAAATTTCATGTCTGTTCAATTTCTTATTCTAATGTTCATCATATTTCAAAAGGTATATTATATATAGGATTTTCCAAAATGTTGATACACACTATACAAAAAGACGACACGGTGCACCATTTTAAAACAAGTAGGCTCTAGCAAGCAGGATCACTTACACGCACATTAAAATAGTGTATAACAAAAAAAATCTTAACTCCAAAAGCTTTGGTTAACTTTGATAAAAAAGCATTTTATTAGGTTTTTAAAGTAAGAAAAATTACATTTACACTGAACAACGGCCTAGCAGTACTGCCATGTCTAACACAATGCAAAGGAAATATCATCATTATATATATTTTTTTTTTTATCTCAACAGAGGCATCTACTTTTGCCAGCAAAATGGCACAGCGTAAGATGAGTGAAAATACATGATTATAAATTCGACTAGAACAAACTACGTGATATAGTTCCAATCAAGTATACAAATATAAAATTGAATGCATGTTCTTTTGAATGATGGAACCCAAAAAGGTACTATTTTTGTTCACTGATCATGCCGACACAAGTGCAAAATTTTCTAACCACTTACGTCATCTAGAATATTTATTATTTTCATATCTTTATTGTCATTTTTATGAGAATTATGTGCATTGACATTTTTAAATATTATTTCGATAAATATATGCAATTAAAATCACATTGTACGCGATTTCGATGATTGTACTTTAAAAAAATGCACATATAAAAAAAATCACTGAAAGATGCTCTCTGTTAATGTATAAATTTACTGTAATTAAGCATTTGCATAATTCAATTGTTCTAAGTTTTAAGAACATAATTTATTTGAGGCAAGATTTATGACGTAATTATAATGAGATCCATTACCATTTTATGGTTGGAAAAAAAAAACAAAAAACAACAGTTCAAATATTAAAACATGCAAGGCAGTTTTGTCGCATTAGCTATATAACTGGTTATACTAAATATATAAATTAAATATAAAATACAAAACAACATGCGCAATCACATCAATGTAGGGTTTTATATGTTTAACTTTGTATTTTGTGGATCTCAAATAATTATTAAAACTTGAGCCCACTAAACTGTTTAGCTAAACAGTTTCACTCTGTATGGATGTATAGAAATTACTTTGAAAATGGCAGTATACATTTTGTGTTAATTAGATTAAATAAAATAATTCTTTATATTCATATGTGAAAAAAAATATGTAGTTCATTTATTCTGAATACCGTCTAGTGTTGGGCTGTTGGGCTAGCCCCTTTTTCGTTTTGATTGATCCTGCTGTTTCCGGGATTATTCAATATTCACATTGTATTTGTTCACGCCCTAGACAAAGACTATCAACATTAAAATTTGTGAAAAAGGCGACTTTGCTAAGAGTATCCATTTTTTTAAAATTAAAACTCTTAATACTTTGTAACTCCTAATATAATTGTTTTATTATTTTCTTCAAATAACAACTTCCTTAGAAAATTATTCGTTGCTGTTCAGGAAAATTGCATTTTAATCTGAATGTTGCTAGTTTTCGCCCGAGGTGTCAGTTTTCTACCTTATTAACTACATTATGCTTTATTACATATTATTTTAAATTATCTAGAGCTTAATGTATGTATGTACATATGAATAAATATATTCTATTTTCATAAGTACATTACGCGCTTGGGGACCCAAAGTTAAGAAAATCTAAGATTTGCTGCCTCGATCTAAAAGGCTAAGGATGTAAACATGCAATGTAAGATTTCGTTTATTTTCTCCTGCAGTTTTGTTTTACCAATTAGACTGAAAATACTTTCAATACTTTTCCAGTCTAGGTAGAGAAAAAAATATAAGCTTACAGTTGCTTTACATGCTATGCAAACAAATAATAACACACATAGACATACAAAGAATCAACAGACGGAAGCACGTCAATATTTTTTTTATAATTGTCACATTTTTTAGTTGTACTGTATATGGTTGTACGAGAAAGATATATTTGCCATGCAACTTTTTTCAACAATGCGAAATAATGCATATACTTCACACAACATTTAAACGTTAGATGTAAAACAAACATATTATTAAGGTGGATCATTTTGGCACATACATAAATAAAAGTATTTACTTGCTAAGAACAACTGGAAGATCAATATTTTGTACCATGTTGAAAACTATATATAATTTAAGGTGAATCATTTGATTGACAGTTTTATGCTTGCAATAATTTCTCTTGTACTTCGTCATTATTATGTACAAATAATATAGAGCGTTAATTGTAAATATATAATTAAAAATAAATAAATATAATTTTATTGCCTTAAATAATGATTTACCTTGAAACCAGAATGATCCAAAGGTTTAGGAAGGGAATAAACATTTAAACAACAATCACAATTCAATGGGAACATCTCCGTAACTAACCTCCTGCAAAAGATCCTGCGCTGCGATCGCTTTGAGTACATTTTTTTTGCTGGTCTCTTGTATCTCGCCTCCAACGAGCAATTCATCAAGTATGAAATATGCTTTTTCAAAGTTGAAAATAATATCTAATTCACAAACCTGTAACAATCAATGGAAACATTGTTTATTCAAATATTGTTCTTACAAGTGACAATTATAGAATTACAAAAAATATTACTTTTCGAAACTTCTGACAGAAAATATTACTTTTAGGCACAACTTAGTCACAGATTAAGAAGTGTCTCTTTTTTATCCACAATAAAAATTTAATCAAGGGTTTCAGTAACTAACGTACTAGCTTGAAAGTATCTAATTAGGTCAATAATGCAAAACAACCTTTTTTATGGCAACTTGAACAATTTAGTTTTTCACCAGAGGTTTTCGCAAAAGTAATGTAAAATTGTAAAAAAATATTTTTTGTGAAATACATCTAATCTGAGAAGGAATATTAGTATAATATGGACACAACAGGTTTTGCTTCTAGTTTTATAAAACGCGTAATACAAAATGAAAGTTAACCGATTTTTTATTATGAAAATTTATCAAAAAATGATTTTAGAAATAGTTTATTTACTTACACTGCCAAAATACTTGTCAAGCAGCTCGACATATCGATGAATGATCTCCAGTGTCAACAACTCATTGTCATTTTGCTCAATAGCACAACAAAAATATAAGCTCGCATACCTGCAATAATAGTTATTGGATAACTTCTTTTACTGTGACTTGCCCTTAAAAATATCTAAAAGTAATGAACACTATAGTATATACCTCTTGTATACAACCTTGACATCCTTCCACTCGAGAAAGCTCGACATCTTCGGCTTCCTGGCGAGAATCGTCGTGATCAACTCACGAGTTATCTTCTTCTTGAGCTTGTCCGGGTGCGCGACGTACCATTTCTGCAGCCGCAGTTTACCCTGACGGCTAAACAGCAGCATAAATTGCATCTGGCAATAAATATAAAAATTAAGTTCTTGAATCGAGCTTCTTAAGTAGAAGAGTTGTCAATGCGTCGCAAATGACTCCGAAATATAATGGAGTGCGATAGGTGCACACTATCCGGTGAAATTTACCATTTTTAAGAAGATTTGTTAGTCCAGTTGACGAGAGCCTCACTGCACATCAAGAGCAAATGTTAACGACAACTAAGGAATGCCTCGGATTATTAATTAACGTGCCACGAAGCACCGCACAACGTCATTCACGCGTCACACTATCGTGTGGGAGCACTGGGAGCAGCCATTCTGCAGTCCTCTCTCTTCCCCTCTCTCGGTTCTGTCCTCGTATCAGCTTGTGTACCACTGTATAGAAAAGTGTGATGAAAGAGAGAAAGAAACAATGCACTGAAATTTCGTTTTTTTTTTTTTCGTCTTGTATAACTAGGTTTGTTGATTTTTACCGAGTTAAAAAATTACAGTCATGAAATGACAGAAGCAATCGAAATTGTGATATTTTGTTAAAAACTTTATTGTTTTCTCGTGAAGCATGATTTTTTTTACGTTTGTAGTAAACTTTCGTAAACTATCTACAATTTTACCAATCGTTCACAATCAACAAGATGCATTAAATAAATGGTCGTTTTGTATATATCAGTTATGATACACAATGCCACTTCCTATTGATAGTTTTTCAAATTTACAAAAAAAGCCATATTTTTTGTACAACAAAATTTATTCACTTGAAGCTTTCACAAGCTTCTTTATGTTATCGTTAATATACTGCACTCTTTGAATAAGTTTGTCTTTGACATTCACATCCGTGTAAGCTATCATCATTGTATTGTAGCCTTGGTTCCGCAAGAGTCTGCAATAGAATTTCATAGGTCCTACGACTTCAGTGATTCCTCTACAAAAGTCGTGATAACAACAGGTAAGGATTGCTATCCTCAAGAATCCCTTCTGTTTACTTGATTTAGCATTAATAGGAACAGGGGAGCATTTATCATCTACGTAAATTTCGGCATCTAGAAAACAATATTTAACTAATTTGTTGCAGCCTGGCTATGTGCAAAATTAATCCGATTTGAGATATGAAAATATTGGAACTACTTACCTAACGAGAATCCCATTTTAGTGTTAATATTTAGATTAATGGAATTTGAAGGAGCTAATATTTTTAATGCACTATTTACAGAATTTGTAAGTTCTCTTTTCTCTTTTGAACATGGTATTGAAATATTAAAGAGGGGAGAGTCTTCAGGAAGCACCGGACCTAAAAAATTATTATATTACAATTCTTTTTCTTCCTTTCATTCAAAACAATTTTTTAACTTAAAAATTAATTTTTTAATTGATAATATTGTACCCTTGTAATCTGCAAAAAGACGCGCTGCTGCGTTAACATTTAATATTTTTAATGACTTTGGTATTGAGAACTCGGATACATCTGGAAAAAAACCTTTCATTATATTCTTATTCAATCAAATTTATGACAAGTAAATCAACACCTACCGAACAATCGATTTAAGAACCCACTATTCAAAACTGACTCATATTGTACAGTAGTAGCATGATTCAACACAGTCAGAGCCCAAATGACATCTAACCATTCACTGCTATTACACAAATCACTCTCTTTTAATGGTACAACGATTTTCTGTCAATCAAAGAAAGTTTCCAATTAATTTTAAATTGAATTTTTTTTTTAACAACACGTTAACTATGAATTTTTTTACCTGCAACAACTCGTTCATATTTTTCGGTACGTATCCTAGGTGTGCTAACGTCATGAAAAAATTGTGGATTTCTTGAGGCCTGATAATTTTTTGATGATCAACAATCCAGGTGGATAATGAATCCAGCAATGTCTCATCTCTGTAACGTAATTCACCTATAGACCTCAAAATCGACCCAATGACTGCACTGTTCTCGTTTGTAGGTATACTTTCAAGTAAATCTTTACTTATTTTTTCCATTAATACCTGAAAAAACATTATTTTGAATTATAAAATCATAAATGAATCAAAAATGGATTATTTAAAATTATTCCTACATTATTGTAAAAAGTAAGCACGGATACACTGTACAAAATATCTGCCAACAACTTAATGTTAAGATGATCGTTCGAATCGGCTATCTTAGCTGTTACAGCTTGAAGTAATGGAGTTGTTCTTTGCTGTTTACTTGCTAGTTTTGATAAGACCTGCACAAAAAATTAAAATTGAGATAAAAGTTTATTTTACACAAATTTAAGTATGATACTTACTGTGATCATTTGATAAGTGTTTAAATTATTTATCTTCTCGATTTGCTGATTTGAATGCAGACTCAATGGATCATTGCCGTCTCTGTACATAGATTGTCTTTTATTGTCACCTAATTTGTTAAAAGCTTTCCAAAACTTGTTGTTTTTCTGCAAATCAGTCATTCTAACTTTCTCATCGGTTATCCAGTTATACAAAATAGGCATGATGAGAGCTGCATTTTGCTTATTAAATTCAGGATCGTCTGTCACGGCTAATATTTCATCGACAGTCCGAGCAGCTCTTACCCTTTCGTTGAGCTCCTTGGTTTTGTTATCTGATTCAATATTCTCTGCAGATATGCTCAAACTTTTGAACGTTGCTGTGAGAAGTGCCTTACTCGTGTATATCCTCCTTCTGCTGGGAGGAGGATTCTGTTCGCCTTCAGAATTGCCATGCTCGACAACTTTTTCATCCTACAAACAATATTATTGATGAACACCTTGGTACACTAAAACATCTTGCCTTTGAACTAACTTGGCATCATTTTATTCAATAAGTAAAACGGTGAATGAAATTGTAATCCCTGCTAGAGCTAAAAATCACCGGAAAAAGCGGAGAAGAAAACAAAATCAGGTAACTTGCTGAAATATATACTCAATCAGAATCTGCACGTACAGGAGGTACCTTGGCGGGTTCGGTTTCTAGAGGCGTGCTAGCGGTGGCCGCGGCAGCGGTCTGCGCCGTGCTTGCCGAGTAGAGCAAGTTTTGCGCTGTGATCCACCAGGAGAGCCTCGGCGTCCTCCTAGAGTTCGAGCAGACGAGCGCGCTCCCGAACTGCAGCATTGTTATACGCTTCCTGACGCAAAAGAAAAGACATCAGTCGGACACACACAGACACACGTTATTTATATAATCATCGCGAGATTCGCGAGGCGAGAAAAAAAAGCATGTAAGTATACCCACAACACAACGGAGGGGTAGGTATAACGCGGCACGGCTCTTTAATAAAATAATACTACTAGGTTATAACGTTATACTTTAGTATTATACTTATATTATATACTTACATAATTAATTCGTACCGTATACATATAACAATAATAATAATTAGTTAGGTATCCAAGCTCTAAATTTCTCTGACGGTTCAAGTTTTGTTGAGATCACTTTTTACAAACGAGGAACATTTATACTTAACGCTTTTGCTTGATAATACGATATCACGGCTCTCACTTTAAGCTCAACGAGTGTATGTAATATACTTATGATTTAGGATGTGTCGGTCGATTGCTTCTTGCTTCAAGGTTTTTAATTTTGTTTGACAATCCGATTTAAATTACTCCTCATATTTATAAGGTTTTTCAGTAAGTAAGTAAATGAGGTACTTTCAGACTGCACGGCCTCTTTCAGCAACCTCAGCTCACTTAGCAGCATTCAGATTACACAACAAGGGAGAAAAACACTATGAAAAGGATTTTTCCCGTGCCCAAAATATTAAAGTACCCTGCAGGTAATACTTTATGCACGCACTACACTCCCAAGATTCGTACCGCATCCCCTGCATCAGTCGTCGCCTGATGTTCCAGCCTCCATGCACGCGTCTGCAGGTGCACAGCAGACAGTCTGCCAACACCGAAATGCATGTATAGAAATATACTTAACCTCAAGCGTCAGTTTTCATTTTTTCGGACTCCCCCTTTTGTTGTCCTTACCAAGATTGACGATTTCTTTCTTGGGAGTCTTTGTAAATCATAATTCAGTAATTATTTCAGTTAAGTATGTTAGAATCGGACTTAAACAAATTTCAAGAGTTTCATGATTATGTAACTCGTACATAGATATATCCAACTTGGTCAAGATTAAAAAGGAGAGGTATTAAATCAATGAGTACAAATAAAATTATTTACTTAATACATCAAGTTTATTTGTCAAAAGCTTATCGTATCAGACATTGTTACAACAGATTGCATTAAAGCTTTTACTAAAAACTTCAAAAGCTTTTGAATATGAAAATTATTCAATCCCTACTTCAAGTTAACTAAAATTAAAATGGAATATTTGGTTTCGGTATGTTTCCTTGATAAAAAAGTCAATTATAGGACAAAAATAAAGAGATGCCATTTATCTTCTAATAAAATCCCCGACCTCCACCTCTTCCACCTCGGAATCCACCCCTAAATCCACCAAAGTTATTTCCACGAAAGCCACCGCGTCCACCAAAATTATTTCCACGGAAGCCACCACCGCCTCTTCCGTAGCTAGTATCCAAATGCATCAGTTTAGGGGGTGTAGCGCTGTCGTTATTGTCACCGCGACCAAAACCACCAGCTCCGAAGTCCCTTCCAGTCATGTGTCCTCGCGGTGGTCGTCTGGACGTAAAACCACCCCCTGTTATGGGCTCCATATTATGCCGACATGCGTTCATTCCACAAAGACTTTTTACTAGTGCAAGAACCTGAAAAAATTTTCAAGTCAAAATATATATTATAATATTCTGAACATATCTGGGGTAATGGGGTACACTGAATTCAACACAAATACCTTTTCATCCAAAGGAGAGAGTTCTAGAATAGTCTCTGGATCTTTGGAAGCTTTAATTACTAGACTTTCCAAAGCGGGCCTGAGTGCCACTATCGCTGCAGCGTGTTCAGGATTCATGTCGAGATTTATCCAATTATCTAGTTTTATGACACCATCGACATATTCTACTTTGCGTGAGCCGAAAAGCAGCAAATGGAGGGGCGACACCATTGTCATTTGCTTACATGATACAGCACGAGTACGAATCTATCGAGTACAATACAATTTTTAATAAAATACTACTATCACCAAGGTGGATGATTCATATTTATTAATCATTACTTTCTCTCCAAATACGAAGAACGGGAACGGGAAGTTTTGTTCAAAATTACTGCAGTTCACAGAAGTTTTGTGAATCAGAGCAGCCTTCGATTCTGTTGTCAGAACTTTCCTCTTTTCCTTGTGATAGCATACATTTGGATATAGACCCATACAGAGCAGAGCTGTGATCGCGTCAAGACGAACGTCCGCACCAGCTTGATAATTCAAAGGTGTTGGGCAAAGAGTTTCCTCTGGAAATCCAGCACTTGTCAAAAGTGCTTGCAATTGATTCTGAAATAAACGTAAAACATAATATGAAATACATGCAACATCACAAATCACGAATTACGAACTACTGACTTATGCAATAAACTTACTTTAGCTTCCCAAGTAACGCGCAAAGTCGGCAAGCTTACGTTCTTGGAATCGCAAAATACAGTTTCAGCATATTCACCACCAGCTCTGGCTTCCTCCCAGCACTGAAAGACGTGCAGCATAGCTACATGATCACTGTAGCGCGCACCTGCAAACGCTTTTTGTTGATGACTAAGTCGCCTCATTTCTGGCCCCATATTGTATACCTCTGGAAAAGTCGAGCTATTGGCTGCCATGGTAGATAGGGCATCACCTACTCGGAACATACAGCCAAGGATCATCATTTTGCCAAGACGCGGTTCAATCGGCAAACGAGCGAGGATTTTGCCCAGTGGAGTGAGCTCATCGTTTTTATCCAAACACTTCATTTCTGAAATTAATGAATTATTATTTTATCAATTTTTTCACCTAGTTATACGTACTTAGCTCAGTAATGATTATAATAATAATAATAATAATAATAATAATAATAGCTTACCTCTAAGCATCACTTCAGCCTCAATGACAGCGTCAATGGGAGGCGGCTCAATGGCCTTCGACAAAAATTGTCCAATGCTTCCTAATCTCAGCAACTTAATACTGAGTGCAAGTTCGTGCAACGGTGTTCGGAACATTTCGGGTGTCATGTGTTCTTCCATTCTTTCAAAACGAGCTTTGGAGCACAGATGGAAGCAGAAACCGGGACGTACACGACCAGCACGGCCCTTTCGTTGCTCAAGATTCGTCTTACTCGCCCAAACAGTGGCGTAGTTTGTCATGTTATTGTGCGATGTAAAAAGCTTCATTTTAGCTTTACACGAATCAATGACGTAGACGACGTCATCGATAGTGATGGACGTCTCAGCGATGTTGGTTGACAAGATAATCTTGGTCTTGTCTTGGCCTACTGGGTCAAATACTTTGCGTTGATCCTCACGTGGTAGCTGTGAGTGCAGCGGGATGATGACGTAATCGTTACTACCAAACAACGGGTGCTGCTGTAGATGCTTCATAAGGGCAAAAATAAGATTCCATCCGGGTAAAAAGATCAAGACGGCTCCAGGGATATTTTGTTCTTTCACGTAACGCAAGAGGCTTTCGATGAGTTCGAAGCTTATATCTTTCTCGGTGAGCTGTGACATTGAATTTTTCGTGTGGGTACTGTAATTTGCCGGAACGATTTTATTCAAGTTCTCATCAGGTTCTGAATCGGCCGGCAAGTCGTCCTCTTCTCGCTTCTTTCGCTTCCTTGAATCTAGCGGTGGCACAAATTTGGTCAGTTCAATGCAGTCCTCGAGGAAGTACTGCTGCACAGGATACGATCTTCCGGGAATTTCAATAACCGGGCTGTTGTTGAAGTACTGACTGAAGAGAGTGGTATCAATAGTAGCAGACATAAGAATGATCCTTAAATCTGGATACAAGTGAATCATATCACGAAGTACAACCATAATGAAGTCAGAGTTAACATCACGCTCGTGAATCTCGTCAACAATGACGTGAGAGACTCCTCGCAAGCCACCTTCTAACTTCCTGAGCAACACTCCAACAGTGCAAAACATAATGCTGCCATAAGGTCTCGGAAGGCAGGACTCAAAACGTACAGAGTAACCAACGCTCTGACCAAGAGGCTCGCACCTCTCAACAGCAATACGATCGGAAACTGAAACCGCTGAGATACGCCTCGGCTGGGTCACGGCAATTGAGCAGTATGCACCTTGACCGCTAGCGATGTAATCATCTAGGATGAACTGACAGACTTGAGTAGTCTTACCGCAACCAGTGTTACCACGGATGATAACGACCGGATTTTCATTGATAGCCGTCATGATTTCATTTTTCTTAGCAAACACCGGAAGTTTGGAACGAGATTTCAAGCTCTGCTGTAGTTCTTGTGACTGTTGCATGCGATCACGAGCATCTTTCATGATGTCTTCGGACAGATTATCAAGTGGCATACTAGCAAGAGGCCCTTCGTCGATATTGCAGCCTGTCCAAGGATTCCAGTTTGGCTGGGGAGGTGACCAACTCACAACACCTGCAGGCTGGGGTTTTGAAGAAATAAAATCGTCGAGAACGTGATTCGTGACTAATGAAATCGCGGGAGTTGATTGGTTATTTCCATCTTCCGTTTTGGCATGTAATTGTTCCTGTTACAGTCAATCAAAAAAAATTATTTTTATGCTACAATATTGAGATCATTAATTTTTGTTTTCCTGTTATGCACGAACACGTGCATTAGGATAAGCATAGAACATCTCACCTTATCAACTGGAATAGGTTTGATTTCTAAACTCTCTAGAAGAGAATAAACCTCATCTGCCAATTCAGGAGAAATGGTTACTGGATAAGGCGTCATCTGATCACCTTCTTTTTTCGTTTTCAATGTTCCAGAAAATGCTTCAATGACTCCTAAGTGGTATAACTGCCTTACAATTGAGAGAGCACAGCTTTTAGAAGCTGTCTGCTTGTTTGAACCAGTTTCACGACCTGTGACATCTGTCAAAAAGTATTTATGTTAGAATTTATCAACTAATCTTGTTTTGGCAAGTGAATTTAAACGTAAATGAAATATTTCTTACTTCGTCCAAGTTGTTTGACATAAAATGACATCTCAGCCATGAAGCTCCTGCAAAATTATGTGTAAAAATCTCAACAAATGAAATATACAGCACTTAATTAAACGGAAAAGCGGACTACGTTTGTAATATACAAGGGAATAAAAAAAAATTAATTGACCAATATAACTCACCAATTTTAAAGTTATCCAAGACCACATTGGAGCACATTGTTCATATATCTGCAAGAAGCAGCACCAAAACCATTATTGAACCAATTCAATAAAAGTTTTGGTTTTACTAGCATGTACGATTTTTAAAATCATCAAAAGTACCAATTGGTTGATTGAAATCCACCACAAGATGAGATTCTTTGGTAGAGTTCAATAATAAATCAATATAATTGGTTACCTTGATATCAAATTTGCAGTGTTTTTTTATTAATGTATCACTGCATTTTTGCTTCAATATTGTACTCCAAAGTGGTCTCGTTTATAACTTAAGTATTAAATTGGTACATAAATGGATCAAAGAACTACCATGCAAGTTTTTTGTTTGTCTTTTCTATTGCAGTCATTGATATTCAAAAAGTTCACCTTAAATAATATTGTACATTTAAAATGAACATTCCGAACACTAAAATGGTAATTTTCAAACATTTTTGCAATCAAACTATTCCCATAATAGAGTATACAACATACATATTACAATAAATTAGAAATGATACAAAAAAAAATTGCAACAGAATGTGAGATTGCGTACCGTGTGTGATCGGGCCCAACTGGAGTATACTTATAATCGGTGTTTATTTTATTAATCTGCATAAACTGATGCAGCTTCGACTTGGCGTTTTCGATAGTCCAGTTACCGTGAATGCCAGAATTGACGTCTACATCTTCAGCCTCTTCAACCCTCTTCTGATCTGCCAACCTGTCCAGGTAGGTGTAATTATTCTGCCCCCTCTCATTGTAGGGCCTGTAGGCTTGGCCTATGTCATTGGGTGTCATGCCATCTCTAAAAACGGGTCTGGAGGGCGTACTAAGGGCTCCTGGCTCCTGGTTAGTTTCTCCTGGTGCGGAGTTGCCCAGGTCAGCGGGAACGTCGTTGGCATTGAGCTTGCCGACACGCACCAGGTAGTTGAGGAAGTCACGCGAGGCATTGCCCTGAGAGTCCTTCTTGTTGGTCGAGTTACCAATGGCTACGTAGTCGAAGCCGGTGACGCGCAGTTCACAGAGAAACCGTTGTCTGTGTTTGGGACCTACAAATAAAGGTGATTAAAAATCATTGAAAAAAAAAATAGTACTTAACAAAAGTCCTGTGTAATGTTAACGCGAAATAAATAAGAACCATGATTGAAATAAGTTTGAGCGTGTATTGATCCAATGAGGCGAACATGGCCGACTTTACTGCATGCACTTACCGGTAGGCCTCACTTCAAACTGAGGCTCTGCTTTGGTTTTCGCGCACCACTGGTGCATGAACGTCTTGCTGTCGCCCATTTTGATCGTAGTTTGGAGGGACGGTCCACCCAAGTACTCGAAAAAATACTCTTCAACCAAAGTACTTATTATACTGATCAACACGAGGCTATGGACGAACGGACGAACTTTGATGCGTACAGCGTCACCCACCGACGAAGTTCAAGTGTAGAGGAAAATGGCCGACTCGGGCACGTCGGGGCCGTCGGAGGGGGGGGGGGGGGGCTTCACTCGGGCACCCGGCTGACTGTATATATGTAGAAGCAGTTTAATTCGTTGAGCGGGAAATTCAAACATTTAATTCCTATTAGCCAGTTCTAATAACATAACCTCTCTCATTGGGGGATTTCATATTTCCCGTTCAACGAATTAAACAGCCTCCAGTGTACATACCTACATCATCATTATCATCAACAGCGTATATAGTATATATAGTACGTCAGTCGTCTAGTTACTACTATTTTTACTAACTTATTAGGGCTGCGTTCCGAAAGTCAAGCTCGGAAATTTCTAGTAACCTGAATAGTACCAAGACAAATCTTGTGTCATATTTAAGTTATCCGTAAGTAACGAGAGTTGCTTTCGGAACACACCCTAGGGCGCGGTCAGATGGAGCACGGAATCCGCATTCCGCATACGGAACTTCGATTATCAGCGTTCGTTCGTTCGTAGTTTGTTTCAATCGACTCCAAGTGTTATTATTATCAATACAATTTATCAGTTAATCCTACTTTTTTTTATTTTAATCATGTCCCCGAAATTTAAAAAACACTTCTGTAGCTACTGTTTTAGATTTTATCTAAAAGTAGATGATGACACGAGCGAAAGAACCGAAAGAAACAAACGAACTGTACAAGCGAGACGAACAAACCGAACGCTGATAATCGAACGCGCCCATGACGGAACTTGTACACCAATTTCCACCACATCACTTTTTTACAACCAATTTTCATCTTAAAGGCATATTATGGCGTTTTAAAGGTAAGAATTTGCTTGTCCAGACCTTAGAGCATATACTACTATTCTTTGTCCACTGCGCGAGTGCAAGTGAGACAGAGAGCGCGTGGACAAAGAATCATTAACTGTTTTTTATCTCCAAATTTTAAATGGGACAAAACAAAAGTAGAAGACCGAATCGATAGGAAATTTTCTGCTCTACACGATGGTATTTTTATTTTTCTTCTATCTATTGCCGGTTACGAGATATTCGCAACAGCAGCTTTGATGAGTGTTTTTATCGAGTTTGAACAAACGTACACTGTTTTCACTATTTGTCCCGTAATCAGGGAGTTTTTTGGCATATAATATCCAAAATGTGACCTTGGTTGACAATTATCTGTTTAAAAAGATTTTCTATCGGTCTAGATACGCCACACCTTGTATTCTTTACATCATGGTCCAGGTGGTCCTTAGGAACGGAACTAATATGACATACGAAATAGGAAAGTCTGCAATAGCTCTGATTGGTTCTTTCCGTTGCGGACAGTCTGTTGCGGGAAGACAAATCTTTTATAAATAGAATGACATCGTGCAGAGGAGAGAATCCTTTTGAAGTTTGGAAGAAAATACGCCACTTATATCCTCACATCTATGATTTATCAAAAATATATCTACCAATTCTCTTAACATCTGTTCCATCAGAAAGGCTGTTTTCTCTTGCGGGGCAAATAATGAATGAGCATGCAGCTCGCTTGACACCGCACATCTACAGCAACGAATTTTTCTATCTAGTGTTGATAAAGAGTTTTGGGACTGAAAATATTATTGTAATGGTAGTGGATCAGTATTATTCTTAATATTACAGATTTAAAGGTTAAAAACTATTTATGTATGTTTATACATATATTCTTAAAATAAAATGTTTATTAAATGTATTTGTTTATTTTTTGTTAGTGTTTTAATTCTTTTTTCAAATATCGATACTTTTTGAAGTTGATATCGATTTTCGGTATCGGAACGTCACCCACAAGTATCGATACAGAAATATCGATACTCTGGCTGACGATACCCATCCCTAGTCCTGAGTCTATGA
This sequence comes from Copidosoma aretas, assembly GCA_030522625.1. Taxonomy (NCBI): domain Eukaryota; kingdom Metazoa; phylum Arthropoda; class Insecta; order Hymenoptera; family Encyrtidae; genus Copidosoma; species Copidosoma aretas. The sequence continues at coordinate 36,430 of JAPYYV010000375.1, forward strand.
TTTTTTAACAACGATTTCAGGTCAACATTTGATTCCCCCATGATTCTCAGATTGAATCCTATTCGAATTCAATTCGATTGATATTGTTTAGGCCATATTCTTAGTACTTGTAGAACAAAATTTGTTTGACAATTTTTATTGAAGCAATAACAATATTACATGTACAAAATAATATAAAACAAACATTTTCGTCAAAGATAAAGTAAATGCTAAAGTCGAATTTCTCAAGTACTCATCTGAATTTTCATCATACATAGATATAAGACATATGAGGAACAATACAATGAAAATATACACGCTCAATCGGAGTTGTGGAAAAATGAGATATTCTTTAAAGATAAAACCATGATAAAATTTCTCATAAAAATAAAAACTGTTCCATCTTAGTCACACGAAATAATGATTGAAAACCTCGTGATGATTGTAAAAATGTCATTTTTTCTCAGGATACGGAATGTTATATTTAAAATTTAAGTTTATAACATTATATAACCTTTTCGTAAAAATTTCAGACTTACTTTTGAACATAGTAAAAGAATCGTTTTTCCATTATCTTGAACAAATAAAAAATCTCGTAAATGAAAAAACTTATTGTATACAAAGTTAAAAAACATTATTTTTCAAATAAACAACAAAACCATTTTAATAAATTGCTTTATACATAATATAGACATTTCTTTAAATATACAACGTATATTAACAACCCTGCACCAAACACAGAATGTATTAAACCGTACTTAATATCTCTTTTCTGGCATCTGACATTACTTCTAAGGCATTCCTTTTCACCAGGATTTTCGCAACATCCTTTCCCAACTTTTCTGCACCATAAAGACTTAAATTGCTAAATCTCCCAGGTATCACACTGCAGAAAGTTCTTGGTTCTGTATAAGGACACTTTTTAGGTGGTTCCCCATTATTGTCTTCAATTGGTAAATACAATTTACATTTCAAAGAATCTCGTATCAACACTTTTCCATCCAATGACCAGACTGCCCCTGTCACAGATAATTCCTTGTTTTCGAGAGTGCTAAAAACTCCAACTGGTGCAGAGCACCCACCACCTAGATATTTTAAAAACGATCTTTCTGCAACGCATCTTAATGTTGTGTGAAAATCATTTAATGGCTCCAACAAAGATAAAATTCTGGAATCTCCTTCTCTGCACTCAACAGCCAAAGCACCTTGACCCACTGCGTACAAAGTCTCATCAGACTCTAAATACTGGCTTATTCTATCTTCCCAACCCATCCTTTTGAGACCTGCAACTGCTAATATAAGGGCAGCATAATGACCCATTTCGTCATCTAACTTTTTTAATCTTGTATTTAAATTTCCTCTCACAGTATCAACTTTTAAATGTTTCATGCTTCTGGACAAGTATGCCGATCTGCGCAGTGAGCTTGTGCCAACAACACTACCAGGTGGCAAAGTTTCAAGGGTAAAGGTACTGAAAGCTTTAGACATGACAACTGCATCCCTAGGATCTTCCCTTTTGAGAATAGCTCCTATTGCTAAGCCATCGCGTAACGTGGTGGGTAAATCTTTGAGCGAATGCACCAGAAAATCAACTCTGCCATGTTCTAGAGCGTTTTCCAGTTCTTCAGTAAAAAGGGACTTTTCTCCAATTTTTGGCAATGGTATATTAAGTATTTTATCTCCTTTTGTGTTCATACTTGTAATCTTGAATTCCTTGTCAGGATTACGTTCCTTGATACAGTTGATAACATGATTTGTTTGAATAAGTGCAAGTTCACTCTTCCTGGAACCAACTCTGATGATATTCTTCTCCTCCATTGCCATGATGAATTATGTACAGTTCTACAGGGCACACAAAGAATACAGTTTAGAATATTTTTTTCAATTAAAACGAATTGGGCTTACTTTTTAGTTGTAAAACATGACAGAAGAATACGATTTATTTTGTTGCAATAGCATTACTATTGAATAAATGTTTAGAACCAGTCACGTTTTGAAGATTTTTTAAATTTCCTCTACATTATTGCACAGAGAAACCACAAGGTCGTTTTAGCTATCATCCGACTCCCATGACCTCGTTAAGTATGAGTGTACTTACAGGATGTACTTATCTTGTGGTAGCTGTGGTGTCTTAGGCATTGCAGCTTTAGCGTTTTCAATGACATCACCCACGTGAACATAAGTTACAAGGAGTACTAGTACTTTAGAAAGTTTGAAGATTTCTGTTCTAAGTATACTAAATATTTGGGACCTACTATTTCATATGGAAGGAAGACCTCAGCACAAACATTGTTACATGAACATTTTGTGGAAGACTCCAATCCATACAGCATATTGGGTGAACTTATGATGAAATAAACTGTATAACAACCTTAGATTCACATGATCTACTGTAAGGAGTGTACAGCATGAAAGTGTGCATGCTTCCAAATAGTATTGAACATTTATAAAATGGCCAGCCGTAGAGAAAAAAAGGAAAACATATACATATATGAAGGTGGGAATACTGGGAATTAGTTATTACGAAACGAAAGAGAAAAAGAGCGAAAGTGCGTTCTCACTCCTCACATCCGAGTAAGTATCGGACACTCGAGAGAAGAGGGAGAGTCAAGTGTCCCTCATCCTTGTCTTGTCTTACGCTTATTATTATTCTACTGCAATAATAAGTATTTACCTGATGTCAAAGCTTTCCTTATCGCCACCAGATTATCCACTTATTTTTCCCACAGTCATCATGGCTGCTTGAGTGTAGAAGACAAAAGTTACTAATCCGTTTTGCTTATTAAATCAAGCTGATAAAAAATTATTCTTCCGACTAGACGACTACTGCTACTCGCAGCCAGCCGCTAGCCCAACTCACAGCCTGCCTGTCACTAACAGTGCGCGCTGCATGCGAGCAGATCGAGGTGAGGTGATGGTGGTACTCTGAGTGCTCTCTCTCTCTTACTCTGTTTCTATATCGGGGTCATGTGTGTCATGACGTCATGACGTTGACGTGTGTATATATATTATATACATACGATTTACGATCGTCATATCTGGTCATATCGTCAATCGTCATTCGTCATCGTACGTTGTACAACGTAGTGCCAACGAATATAGACGCTTATAGAAGCGCACTCTCTATGTTAAGAGGTGGCGAAAAATTTCTGGGTAACATGCTCCTCTTCCTATGCTTATAGCATTGTTGCGTTTATAAATTATTTTATTTCTTTGCAATCCAATATTGTACCTTTGAAACAATTATTTCATGTCAATTGAATAATCTTGAAAACTGTTTTTTCTTTTCATTCGTCGAAGAATTGAAATAACTTCTTGTTCTTGCATTGAAGCGAACGAAAATATACTTACTGATAAGTACTTGATACTTGGTAGCTTGGTACTTACAGATGGCAGCGCAGGGTACCGATAGCAACATTTTATGATCGGCGATATGTACCCTTATAACAAAAGCCAATAAATCCATACTTAATACTTAATACATTTTATGATAATAGTGTAGTGTCTTTAATTGATACATTGTGCGAACGAAGATACTATTTATGCAATAGCGAACTTCATAAATAGCATAGGTTTTAATGTAAGTAACTTATGACTGCATGCTATTATTTTACTCTGCATTGTTCACCATTGTATGTACAGTAGATTAAAGTTTAATTCAGTTGCCATAGCTATATAACAATAAACGTGTATCGTAATATATTTTGTAAACCGCGCTAAGTAGCGCCACATGCCGACTGCGGGCACATGGCATGCAAATTCAAGCCAATAATTAAATATTTATATACATCTAATTACTAACCAACTAACATTTTATGATTTCAAATTTATGCTTTGAGCTTTGACGTTTGAAAACTTTTTTTTGTGAAATGTTATCATTTTCTGTTTAGTTAAATAATGTATCAAAGGTGTTAGAAAGTCTTTTGTGGAGAGATTGGATTTTATAAAGTCTTTAAGTCTGTGAGAAATTTCACAGGAGGATGGTGAGGTAGTTCTAGAATAGTTGCAGCGTCTTTCACGAGGGTACTTTTTTTTTTTCATAACAATTAATTCGCGATGAGTGAGTTGGAACTAAACGAACTTTCTAGCGTAGCGTGAACACATTAATAATAGAGAATAATCTCTATGCGTGAGGCAGCGTTATGCGCTTAGAGCATATACTATCTGGAGGGAGCATGCAGTAGTAGATATGTGTGGGACCGGCACGTTGGCGCAGCGGTAGAGTTGCAGTTTCGTCGATCTCCGGAATCAAGTACCTACAGTGTACGGGCAATGTAATAGGCGGGACTCGGTTCGAGTCTCGTCGTTTGCCTAGGGTTCGCTCCGCTTGCTTTTTTCCGGGGTTCGATTAACTGTTTCTCTTACGTTACG
>JAPYYV010000376.1:0-34206 GCA_030522625.1 Copidosoma aretas
TTTAAACACCAATAATACTTTTGTCGATTGTAAATGTTGAAACAAGACAAATATTTATATCGGTCTTACAGTCAAACTAATAAACAAACATTAATATTATTTTTAATATGACGTATGTGTGTGTAATTTTAAAATTACACCCACACATGTATACGCGTTACTCCATTTACTAAATTTATTGTTCTCAAAATTTTATCTAGTATTTAATATTTAGTATATCTGGGCACCCTCGCTCACAACCTCGCTCAAGTATGATTTCTTCGAGATATGTTTCAATCGAAGAGGGGAGCAGCTACAATGTTAAACCTTAAAAATTTGAGATCTTGGATTAATTTGGAACGACTTCCTGAAGGTTGCACATGGCTACATTTTAGTAATACCTTACACTGCTTAAGGACCACTGTGAGCATCTTCCCATTCCATATTAAAGTAGAATTTTTTTATGCGTTTCACATTATATAGAGCACAATGGACTTACACTCCCCATTGTGATTAGGACAAGTGGTGACCTGTCTTGGGAGCTCAAACGGTGGATAGTCCATCATATCGGTGACTGTAAATCCAAATGTTTCAAGCCATCTTTGTTTAACCTCTCCAATCACAAAAATCTTGATGGCATCTTTAAGATTCTCTCGTAGGATATTTCCGATCTCAGTGTACTTAATATCACCTGAATCCCAGTCCACGATAGCAAAGTTCAAGATATAATTTTTCATGTTTGTACTTCTGTGCTTATTCACACCACGCAAAGGGTGGTTTAAAACGAAACACCAGTGCTTCAACATCATCATCGAGAAGAAGAATAGCTAGTTCTTTAAGCAGACGATCATTGCCTGGCTTCTTAAAGTCTTGCATATCCACCACATATTCCATTATTCTTTTAGTTTTTCATAACCTTCACAAACAGGGAATGATGAATTATTCGTTAAAACTTGTCTGTTAAAATTTTCAGCCAATATTTGTCATAACCATCCTTAGTTAAAAGTTTTTGATATTTTACAACGGTGGTAAATTTTCTAATGGTTGGTTTATGCGACATAATTAAGAAGATTTTACAATTTTTATTATCTTTAGCCTTTTTTCTGCCCACTCCTCAGCATGTTTCTTCTTAAATTTTTCCCACTCTACTTGTTTAATCTCTTCTCTGCTCTGCAGACCTTTCTCCATGGCACATGAAACACAAATGATATTAGCAGAGCCGTGCACTGGCTATTACAGCCTCACATAATTTTCTTGACATCACCACTCATCTGACTATACTGAACAAGGCGATCGTGTAGAATCAAGCAATAGGCTGATGTGTTGGTGGGAAAATTATCATGAGATTCAAAATCTAGATGCACATTTACTGGAGCATACTTGAGAGACTCATTTTGCTTAGCGCAATCAATAACCATTATAGGTATCTGAGCTATAAAATTATACGCATTTGAGAAAGGTGCTCAATCTTTACCATAATATGAATCCTAAAAATTGGCGTACGTATCATACAACAATGCAGACTGATTGTTTGTCATATCGAGGTTGAGATCACCGTAAGGATAATATTGTAAATTCAAATAGAGTTTAACATTCCTTATACTACAATGATCAAACCTGCTAGCATTAACATTTTTCTGATTCTTGCGATTTATCTAGTGAGTTAATATAACATCGCATGGCTTTTCCAACTGATTGACGTCTTGACGGTCCATATGTGTTTCGACGTTGTGGGTAAGAGTGGGTATTCACAGAGTTCCCAAGTTCGGAAACTCATGTCTATAAACTTGTCTCTTTGTAAATTACTAAGCAGACGAATTTTACAAGAAAACGACATCACTACGTAGAGCATGAGCCATTCAAGTTTAGATATTTCTATCTTAAAGTCTTTCCAGCTTCGTGTTGCATCAGCACCCTCTTCAGTCTCTATCATTGTTTTTGTGCCTGCATTCAGATCACTTTTCGATCTCGTAAGTATGAGTTCATGTTTTACGTTAACTACAATCTTACGATAGTCTTCGGCAAAACCTAAAACCATACTCGAAGGAATTAAGACATCAAAGTAGCCCTGATCAGTTATGCTAAGTACACTTGAAATTATAATCTAAACTGCATTGTCACTCATTGCGCTTTGATTCAGGCTCAGTGATAAATAATTTTTTATGAGGGTTGTTAAGCCTACATTTTTACATTTATCTATCTTGATAGCGTTCATCTAATATTTTATTTCCTTGAATAGGTGGCTAATGGCATTGTTCACAAAGAAAGTATTTGTCATCGTTGCTATATTATCATCTGCTTTAACTGACCTCCCGCGAATGTGTAAGGAACTGGGATCGTAGCAGACATAGGTCTTGATGCTGGATCGATGCACGAATCTTATCACTATTACCATACGTTGAGGATGCATACGGCTGATGAGCATGAATCTTATAGTGCGCAATGGATTCGTCAAATGTGACAGGAGACTGAATGCTTACGATCTCTTCTATGTTTAACGCAACAAAATAAGAATTTGCAAGTCATTTTCCACTAGGATTTTTTATTTTTAATGCTAGATTTCTCAGAAATTGACTATTTTGACGTGTTAGTTTTTTATTCTTTTGCTGATGTGTTAACAGTTTAACTGTTCGTCGTTAACTGATCGCTGGAGTGCATGATAAGCTGCTTATATAGCTTCTATCATTGTTTACGATCCACATTACGATGATGGTTTTATGTGCAACCGCACTATTATAACCTCTCCACGAAAATAGACTCAATTTCCGTCCTAAACGACAATGCGTAGTTGAATATAATCAATAATACGTCCAACAACTGGTAAATAAATTATTTGTGAAGGAACCTCAATGATTTCAGATCCTGGCAGCTCAGCTGGAAAAAATTCGTGAATCGTGTGAACTTTTGATCCGTGTATGTACGCTCCAGTAGTGATACTGCACTCCACCCATAATGAGTTAATCTTTAGTATAGCTACAATTAAGTCTGAGCTGTAAGTAAAATTTTTCTCGAGCACTTGTTCAGTGAGACCCAACAATCGGCCTATATAATCTTTTGGTCTAAAAGCAATGGTCTGACTACACGTGATGATGCTGCGAAGCGTATTACTGTATGGTTTAATTTCGATAAGACTATCGTCTTGTAATACGTCAACCAAATATGACTCAATATCTCGTATTTCGTAGCCACCTGTTGGTAAAACTATCATTCGATCACCCACGTAGAATTTATTATTGCTTTCGTCAATGTATGGAATTGAGTTGAACGTTAAGAGTTCTACTAAGCCAACAACGTAGTTGTATTATGATGACAATTCAATCGTTGGAAAAATATTGCGCTTCTAATACAGAAGAAGTGCTCGACAGACTAAGGGTCAATGCTTTTTCCACGACTGCTTAAGAGAAAATGAATGATTTCTAACTATGTCATCACCTTGTATACTCCTTGATAAGAGTCTTCAGCACAAATGACCGCAAATGTAAGAATGAAAGTCATGATATTTTTGATGGATATACTTAACCTTATCAACTTGTAAGTACAACATTAAATAGATAGGTTGCTGCAGATCGCCAAAGCTGTCAAAGTAAACATTATTACCACGTTTCCGACATGCTACCTAGTGAGTTCCGGGCCCATTTTTATCATCAAGATTTACTATCATGGTTTCACGATATCGTGGTCCGTTGGGTTATTTCGCATAAACACCCCGCGAAAACCCGGGATTTTAAAATATTTAGCATATAATAATAAATCATTATTTGATTGAGCTCTATCAGGCAAAATTACTTCATCGATCTTTTTTTTTTAAACATTTTCCAGCATATTGTTTCAAGTAAGCGCCAAATCTAGTTTCATACGGTTCACGATAGCTTTTCCGAGAGCGATATCCACCATCCTTTTATTATGCCTGTGACTCTCTTGCAGCTGCTGTTTAATTACCTTAGTTGCATTAATACTTTTCAATATTCCTGCTACCCCATTCGCTAGTGCACCGGTTGCACTTAAGCCCCCAAATAAATATCAAGGGTAAAGCACCACCGATTCTAGCAGGGAAACGTAAGATTTGTGGTATTTTGACATTTCTCTTACCACCTGTTTTTTAACCACACTACGTGCGCCTTTTAACACTGAACTTATAACTTTACGTGCATCTTTGTTTTTGGTGTTCATGCTCCGTGAGGCAGCTTTAACAACTGCATTCAAGGCAGTGCACGGCTTATTTTTTAAGCTCTTCTTCTTGTTTAGTCCCATACCAAATTTACTTTTCAGCTTCATAGCACTCGTTATCGCTAGAGCAGCTGCTTTTTCACCAATACTCGAATCTCTGGATTTGACTTTTTGTCAAGCTCTCTCAGCTAAAACTCTATCTGCTGAGTTTCTAGCGTCAACGTTTTCTCGATTCTGAGAATAATCTATATCGTGCTCCTTGTACGCCACATCCAATGGAATTATTCCTGGATCACCTTTAGCGACACGTTTCACAAGTTTGGTACCACTAGAGAAAAAAGACGGTATTAGTTATAGTTTTAGCAACTCCTGTGCACTACTCAACGCAAAATATATAAGTGCTGTATTATTAAGTCCATGGATCAGTTGTGATTAAATCTTCATACATAGTAGACATGAAGTTCAAAGAGCAAATTGTCAAATTGCAAGTTCCAAACCTTGATGCTGTTGTAAAATAGGACAATCGCTCAAATACACATGGTGAATTGCTGCCAGACAGTATCCGAGCTGTATTCTGTGGCCCATGAAATTGTGGTAAAACTAATAGTTTATTATCTTTAATAGTGCATCAAAATGGACTGAGATTAAAATGTATATTTATATTCAAAGTTTCTCAATGAGCCGGATTATAAATTTTTGAAAGAGCTGTAGGAACCTATAAATGGTATGAAATATTTTCCGTTCAGCGAACACGAAACAGTAGTATCTCCTGATAATGCTCTGCCTAATCGCATCATAATTTTTGATGATATAGTAAGTGAAAAACAGGATAATGTAAGAGCATTCTTTTGCATGGGGAGACACGAAAATGTGGACTGCTTCTATCTTTGTCAGTCATATGCTTAAGTACCAAAGCACCTTATCGGAGATAACGTTACGCTTTCAGCCATATTTCGTCTAGATAAATTTGATTTGAGAAATGTGTATAGTGATCACATCAACTCAGGTATGCCCTATGCTCAGTTTAAATGTTTGTGTTTAAGCTGCTAGAATGATGATAAATATGGTTTTGTTGTAATCGACAAAGACAGAGAAATGAATTGTGGTCGGTATAGAGGACTTCGACAATTTTGCTATGAATATAGGACGTAAATATGGTAATCTTTTAGTATTTCTCGAGAGGTTGAAGCGTAAACATATATGAGAAAGACAAAGACGTACTCCGTCAATTGGTAAAGGCAAGAGAAGCTGTCAACAAAAAATACAGACTATAAAAGTTTAAAAGAGAAAAAGTGTAAAAAGTATTAAGTGAAATTTCTAAGCCAATCACGGAGCCTTTTAGCGAAATTATGACACAAACAGAGAAAGGGAGTCATTTAGTGACCAATAATTATTTTAACAATGCAACCAAGCTACCCATCAAGCAAATTAAGAAGAAAAAAGTTATATCGAAGATGAAACGATGTTTTAGTCTGCTGTTGGTCAAAGTAAAGGTGATATGGACGTTACACTTCAAAATAAATCCGATGATGATGAGAATCCATTCGATAAATAATATTTTTAAATACTTGATGAAAATAGAAAAGATTTATTAGATTTGGTGTTTGAAGTGAGAAAAAAAGATGGAATGTACAAGCTTGGTGATTTACCAAAATTTTTTTAAATCTTGACAAAAACTTTAGGAATCAAGAATTAGCTTTCAACCAGAGAGTATACTTGTTACGTTGTGGATATCATGACATATTACCTATACACCTTTTTTTTTTTATAAAAAATTAACAGTATCGTGTACATTTTTTTACGTAGTTAAATGTTACATATATTGAGTACAATCGTTTTTTCGCAGTATTATTAACATCTTTATTTTATCGGTACGGTTTTTCACATTACTACTGCGGTGAGGTACTTTTTATAATCAGCTCGCAGAGCGAAGTGTTTATACTGTCGGTGTCAAGGATTCTTTTCCCGATGAAAACAACCTATACACCTAATACATTCATGTGAACACTTCAGAAGTATAGCTATTCGATCAATGTCAAACAATAAAAAAATAGATCAGTTACATCATAAATGTTTAAAAAGAATTTTCAATATCGAAATTGACGATATACACAGAAACATAAATTTTTTTAGAGAGAGAAAAGAAACAAACTCATTTTTTCCTTGCAGCCATTTTTTTTTCAAAACAAATCATTTATGATCTTACTCATTTCTTACACTACAAAAACGGTTTTTTCTTCCAAAAACAAAAAAAAGAAGTTCATAAAAAAGTACAATATCATTAATAATCCTCAACACAAAATATACAAACTTTTTAATAATGAAAACAACCATAATTTTGATCACAGTTTAAGACAAAAATGGCTCGTTGAAAATGTTGATGAAAATATAATATTTGATGATTATAGAAAAACAGAACATACCGATAAAGTTATCAACTTAACTAATATGACCATACCACAGGAAATTACATATATACCATCTTTAGGCCAAAATTCAAATTCTAACCACAGCATTATCAACATTAACAAGGAACTGTTGTTTCAAGCTATCAAAGGTTTTGAATCTAGTTTAATTTTTAATGGCTTTGGCAATCATTATAGTCATGAATTGAGAAATGAATTTAATAAAATTTTGACAAAATGGTGTATTAAAAGCAATAGATCCACATATATTGACAAACAAATACAAAACGATATCTCTTAATTAGTAACTAAGTCTGATAAGGGTGGTACTGTTGCTATTATTAATGGATCTGAACATATTAAAAAAGTGGAATCATACCTGACAACTCTTTACCCTTTTTAGATATGTTGATCATTAGACATGAAAACAAAAGTTGCTCTCTAGATTGGTACAAAAAAACCTAGTAGTACTAACCGTGTACTGATTAACTACACACACCACCCGTTGTCAGTGAAAAAAGGCATTGTTATCAATATGATTGACAGAGTTTTTAAACTCCATGATAGCAAATTCAGAACTAAGAACATTCTGTACATGCGACAGGTGTTGCCTGAAAACTGTTACCCAGAAGATTTTGTTACAAAAATAATAAAAAATAGATTTAAAAAATTCTATTATAGTAATAAGGACCGACACACTTCTATTCAGAAACCCAAAAAACCGCTTGTAATCGTACCTTACCATCCAATTATTGCTTCTGAATGCAACAGTTTCTTGTAATCAAAAAACTTTAGGGTAATAAACAGTATTAATAATAAATTATCTTTAGTTAGAAAATTAGGAAAAGATACCTTAGACACAGGACAAAAAACACACGTCGTATAGTCCACTAAATATCAAACATGTAACAAAAATTATATAGGCCAAAGTTCACGAAAACTTACGACCAGAATGAAAGAACTTGAGAGACTTTATAAAAATAAATCTGAAAATTCTGTTTTTCTTAAACATGCGAGAGAATGTAACCATAGTTTCAACTTTAATATCAACAAAAATAACCAAAATATCAAAGTAATAGGCACTGAACAAAACTAATTACACAAAGAAATCATAGAAATGTAAACATTTTTTACTTCGACCAAAACATCAATAGAAAAAACGACTTAGATAAATTATCTAATACATACAAATATACCATATCGCAGTTTGAAAAGAAACAACCTAATAATAGCACCTTAAGTTGAAACTAATACAGATGTATTTCACCTGTACTTATGTATTCCTTATAACTATATCTACGTTCACGCTATTATATACGATTCCTCTAATAGCTGGGCAACCAACTCGACCGCTAATGTATACATGTACGCGATGACCGCGTATCTTGTAATCTCATTGCTTGCTTGCCCGTCAGTGTGAATGGTTTACCTGCAGTTGATTGTTGTAAAAGTCTCCCTCCTTGTTTATATCATGGTTTCTCTATAAAATACGACCGTTGATCCATAGTGCATGAGGTTTTTACGTGAAAAAAGGAGAGGTACTATGCATATTATATCTTTACTTTTATTTTTTTATATTTTATAAATAATAAGTTAATATGTATGGCTATGTGGTTAAAGTCTTGAAAAGGTCTCCATGATGAGACGAAATATTGACTACTAAATAAATAAAGAAGATTTTGCTTAAGAAAACTAATAGTGGTATTTTATTTTGGATGTAAACTCTAAATAATATTTACCAATATACTTTGAGAATAATCAAATCAGAATGGATCAGTTAAAATATCCGATAACTGTTGGATTAATGGAGCTACTCGTGAAAAAATATCCAAATAGATCTCACATAACACGTGATGATTATGAAGAATATTATACGCTTTTGCAAAGTTCAAGTGTTCATAGAAAGGGATTCAGCAAAAATGAAGCTATTCGAACGCACAAAAGTAATAAATTTAATGCAATCATCGATCCCATGTTTGATTTTCTAGCTAGTAAAAAGAAGGATCATTATTACCCAGTTATAAAGTCGCTCAAAAAATGCAGCAAGTAGATTATGTTCACTGGGATGATCCTAATGAGCTAGTTGACCGTCTACGATTGCTCATAGCTGAAAGATTGGCAGGAAACCTAAGCCATGACAACGAAATCATGTCAATCATTAAGAAGTTACGTGACGCTCAGTACATATACTGATAGCGTCAGTATAAAAATGACCATCGACGTGTTCGGACGGAAGCTACGTAAGACTGACAGCGGCAGCCGAGGTCCACCGGATCCTTTCGGTGTGGGATATAAACTTACCGCAGATTCACAATATGATATTGGAAGTAAAAAAATGTGCAGTGTGTCAGCAGCTATCAACCAAAATGATGCAGTGGATCTTGATACTTTTTTGAATGAAAAAAAAGTTATAATGGATGAGCAAGATAAAATAAATAGAAAATGAAACAATTTGAATGACGTATTTGCAAAAAAATTGCATACATGCAGCATGAAATAAATACAATGAAAGAGGTCTTGTCTCAGATCTCTCATATTACTTCGGAAGAAAATTAATGGTTTGAAGACCTGAGTCTCATTTACTAACCAACCGTCAATGAGAATGGATAAATGATGAGTGGTGGAAGAGCTTGTCAAGCCAGCTCTTCGCAATTATCCACGTCGAAAGTATAATGTTCGTGAATTGGATGAGACTTAGCAAGCCAATCTTGTTAAGATGACACCATATACTCGTGAGAATAAAGGTTATAGGTACCTACTCACTGTGATAGATGTTTTCTCCAAGTACGCATGGGCTGTACCTGTTGAATGAAAAACTGGTGAAGACCTTATATCAGCGATGAAGTCGATATCAAAAGATCGAAGAGTACCAATAAACTTGGAAAGTGATCGCGGTAAAGAATTCTACAATTTTAATTTCAAAAGTCTCATGCAAAAGTATAAGATCAATTTGTACTCAACTTATAGCAATCTTAAAGCCTCCAAGATTGAATCCTACTTTAAAAAATTCGATGTGGAAAGAGTTCAGTCTGCAAGGCAACTATAAGTAAACTAGTATATTAAAAAAGCTGGTGAATTCATAGAACAGTCGAAAAACCCGAACTACTGGTATGACACCAATGGACGTGTCTGCCGAGAACGAAATCCAATATGCTGCTGATAGGCACGATCACTTTCTACGGGTTCCAAAAAGCACTCGAAATCTGCATAAACTATGTCAGGCACTCTATTTTTGTAAGTAAAGCTCTTGAAGTTAAGTATATTGTCTGTGTTGTTCTTCCGTGGAAGCGATATTTTGCAGTGATTAACATTTTGGCGATTAAATTCATGTGCTTATAATTTCTTAGTAGTCCAAAAGAAATGTAAACAATGATCACAAATGTATGTTTTGTTACCTGGTCAAGATGCCTACTTGTTAATCAAGCGAGATAGATTTTTTATCAATACATAGTGTTGTTTATATTCTATATTTTCATCTTCTAATTCAGATTCTTCATCCACATAAGAACTTTCAACAAGTAGTAAATTCACATGTTTCTCTTTCTTTTGTGCAGTCACATGTCTGGGAATGACATCGTACGTATTATCATACGTATATCTTTTTCAAAAAGTATAAGTTAACTAAAACATCGTTCTGTTTTTCAAACTTCCCAATCTATCTTGGGTCAACAGAAAATTCAATATTTTTAAAATCAAGCTCGTTTTCATATTGGATGTATTTTTACGTACGACTCGCATTTTTTCCACTGGATGCAATGCTGACAGCAATGCCAATCTTAAGCATTAGTCATAATTATTCATCACATTTACACATGCTCTCTTATTCTGTACACAATCAGGTAAGTGGATAAAAGAACTGCCTCGTATTGGATTAAATTTGTTAATATTCAAGACAATATTTGGTACAGACCTCAAAGATCATCCAGATTCTTTTTCATAAAATTCTTCTACATCTCTTTTAAGAGGTTGCTGAACGTTGAACACGAAACACTCACTCAAATCTGTGGTAGAGCAGATAACTTTCGATATTGTGTTGAAAGACTCAACTTCAGCATTCTCTACACCATCTTTTACAATCACATACTCTGCAGCTAATACAGTATTCACCTTCAAATTATGATGATGTTCGAGAGTTGACTGTACTTTCTTGATGAACTGCTGTTTGGCATCTTTAAAAAACTTGTGGAGATCTAAATATTTTAAATTTGAAATCACGGCGGTTTTGATGCGGTATTCGAAGGCACTGTTAACATCATCAAAATTGATTAAATTCTTTACTAGTGCAGCTACACCAGTGCCTACAACGTCTGACACAAAATCATTCGGCTCCTTTTTAAACAGTTCTGCTGCTACTGCCAATTCAGACAGCGTGAAATTTGCTTTAAAGTCTTCTGGTTCATTTCCAAACACTTTCACTGATTTCACAACTTCTAGTCGGTCCTCAAGCAGTTGCAAAACAGTCTTCACTAAGGCAATAGCAGCTTGCAGTTTCTGTCTCTCTGCCACTGTTAAGTTCACTTGTCGACTGAAAATATTAGCTCTTCGTAGCGTAGTATATCCATGATCCAAAAATTTTCGTACATAGGCAGCAGGCTCAGTCTGACTTTCAACTTTTTGCAGATTATTATATGCTTGCAATAAAGCATTAGCTATATCTTTGATGTTAAGTGATTTTATCGATAGCAGGGTAGTTTATTTAGTACAATTTACTTTATCGGCCTTCGCTATCCAATTTTCAAATATGATGTTGAATCGATGTCTGGTAATGCAGATACATTTCATATTAATTTTTCGCAGGATATGAAATGTATCTGCAATACCAGACATCGTATCAACATCATATTTGAAAAAAAGTTGGATAGCGAGGGTCGATAAAGTAAATTGTACTAAACATTAGCTACATCTTTGAACTGCTACGCAGAAGCCATAGTTGACCTTATTAGCCTATTCGGCAGCGAGATCGAATGACCTCAAAACAGCTGAGTACTTCTATTATCCAAGTTCAGTCCTATTCGGACCTCTGCTCGAGAACAGAATGGGCTGCTCTCGGATTAGAGTCCTCTTTTATAAATGCAAATGTGGGTATAGGTAGTGGAGGAAGTAAAAGTAGAAAAAGTGTTCTGATTGGTCGATGATGCAGTGCCGGTTAAGGTGGCTGGGAAGGTGGAGGGGGAAGGTTACATATATTATATTAAGAGACTCAAATATGCAGCAGAGCACAGTCAACCGCTGAATGAGCTGTTGTAAGTATCAAAGATGGAGTACATTATTGATGTTCAAGGGTTTAAGACCACTTCCAACATTTTCATTTTTAAGGAAATTTCTTTTGTTCAACTGGAAAAAAACGCTATGCCAGTTGTAATTGTGCTTAAGTGGTATACTTTGACTAAGAAAGATCAGCAGCAGAATATATGGTTGGAAGCTAATTTCCATGGTATTACCTGGGAGTTTGGTAATATTTCTAATGAAAGAGGTTTACACGCTCTCAAGCACTTGTTGACCAACACGGAAAAAGTATACGTCAAAGGTTATGAAAAGAAAAAGTCTCTGCAAGAGGTACTACCATGCTGGTAAACATTTTTTTCATTATCCTGTTGATTCTATTTGCTGACACAGTAACTCACTATTCTCCTCATGAACTCTTTTTTTAGTATTGTTAATATGGAGGAGTACGTATGTCCAGCCCTTGCAAATCTCACTCAAGTCTCAGTGCCATGCAAGAGCCATAGCTGTCACATCAATCCGGCATGTGCGATGAATGATGTGATGACTATGAAAGAATGGATACGAAATCTTCAAAAACATTAAGAAGAAATGCTAAATTCTATGTACATGACAATGTATTCGCACTAATGCAGTTTCGTGATTCTTTCAAGTTGTAAATCATAAATCAATAAATAAATATGTGTATTATTTTTAGTAGAATTGATTTATGACTGAAACCTTTAAAAGTACTTTGATATTTGTAGTTTAAAATTTACCAGATATATTTTCTGATCACAAAATATCTAATAGCATACTTTCTAGTTCTATGACATAGTATTATCACGTTCGGAGTGTTATTGGTCCTAAAAAGGGCCGTATGTTTGTTATCCATAGCCTACGCTTCTTCCTCTGCGGGGACTTACAGTGAGGCTTCTTCCTCAACTGCTGCAGGGAGCACGCCCTCGATGTACTGATGTCCCTCGTTGGTGAAAGATCCTTAATGTCCAGGAGAATGGGTCTCCTGGAGTTTCCAATTACCTCCGCGAGCGGGGGTCTAGCTGGTGGCACACAAAGGGTAGGGCGCGTTGCCAATCGTGCAGGTGGGTCGTATTGCGGCTGAGGACGTGCAGGTGGTGGTGGAAGCATTGGTCGAGGAGGTTGTTCAGGGCCTGCTGGGTGTTGTAGAGAGCGTGGAAGAGGTGGTAGTTCACCACGTCCTCTGGCACCACTTTCTACGCGAAGTGACGCCCTTTCTTCTCCTTCTTAGCGATGCTCCAGATGCAGCCCATTGCGATGGAATGAGCGCTCTTGAGCTATCGCCCTTCGCGCAGCCATGTGAGAAAGAAAAAAAAAAGATTCTCTCTAGGCTTCGTGCAGCCATGAGAGAGAAAAAACAAAAGAAAAGAGAGATTTTCACCCAGATAGTTTACATACGGTTTAAATCATAGGCTCTTGAAAAAGCCTATGATATTCAATTAGCTCTCAAAAGAGCCGATTAAACCGTAGTTCTATACGTTTAAATAATTAGCTCTTCAAGCTAATGATATACTAATAGGCTCTCAAAAGGGCCTATGAGAGCTTCTTCCGCTGCCGCTCCTGGTGCCATGCCGCGCCGCTTCCACCGCTGCTGGTCGTCACTGCTACCGCTGCTGCTCCTGCTGCCTCCGGCGCTTCCTCAAAGTCAAATGCGGCTGAAGCGCGAAAAAGCTTACCATCGGCCTTTTTCAGGGCCGCCATACGCATGGACTTGGAATTTTTTTGTAATTTTTAAATAAGCGCTAAGGCCTTTCTCAGAGTCCGCGCTTTGTCATCAGCCCTTTTCAGGATCATCTTTAATTTTTAGCTCAGAACTTTGGTTTTATTTTTTACAAAATCTTAATTTTACTTTAATAGTTGTAAAAGCCATTTTATGATTCGCTTGCGTCAAGATACAAATTTAGAAACAGAGGAAAAATTTTCCGGGACATCGGTTTCGAACGGGGTGACAGTCAGTCATGCTACGACTGTGTCACCAGGGACCTGGTAACCTAGACACTGAGTACATACCAATAGTATGTACTTCAGTGTACATTTGAAACATTGAGCTCTCAAAGCCGCTCCGTAGGTCCGCAGTAGCGATTAAGAATCCTTTTCAGGGCCACCAGATAATTTTGTTCCATAAAAATTCCTTAAAAACATCTTAATGGTTGGCCGCCTGGAGAGGGTAAGAAATTAGCACGAGCTGGAGGGGGTAAAAATCTGCTCGTCCAACAGCCCGAGCTGGAGGGGGTAAACATTAGCACGAGCTGGAGGGGGTCGGTGAGCTGGGACCAACGTACGCTGGAACCAACGTGAGCTGGGACCAGCGTGAGTTGGTGCCAGCATAGCTCACCTACTCAGCTTCAAGATGGCATCGCCTTAGACGATAAAACAAGGACGATATAAAGTGCATGACACACTAGTACTTTAAAAATTGTAGACCCGAATCGAATAACTCGCTAGAAGTTTAAAACGTAATCTTAGTTCCCGACAAAGACGATAAATTCCAAAAATTTTCTGAATCAGTTTGAAAAAAATACTAGGCTGTTTAAAATTACGCAATTTTTTCTCATTTACAAATATTTTATTTGATTTGATTATGCATTTCTGAAATTAATAATGAAAAACGTACTTTTTAGGATTTTACATCAAACAGTTTACTTAGATAATCGTAAATAAGGCACTTATGATTATGACTTTCATCACTTTACCAGCCTATGTGTAGTAAACTTTTAATTATAGATGGTATTTACAACCATGTAGAACTACTTCGTAGAAGATAACTTTAACTGACCATCTTGGCCGAAACATAGTTCCTGGACCAATCACATAGAGTTTCTACACCTTTGGCGAGGTTTTTTTGTTACAAGATGTACTTCTGATAAATATTTTACAAACGGACATTGCTTGGAAGGTGATGATAAGTTTACGAAAAATTCAGTTGTGAAATAAGTTACTTCATGAGATTAATAAGCTATATATCGCTTATATGGTTCTGAGAAACTATAATAACTTCCTAGTAATAAAAAAACATTTATAATTAGCATATACAAATATTGTTCCTCACGATGCAAATAATTTATTGCATCTTGCATGACAATCAAGATACACCTGATACTAAGACTTTTGCAAGGTATATAGATTTTAAAAACAAATCAGGATAAATACATTAAATCTTTCATTCATCATATCAAAACATATCTTAGTTCTTGATAGTGACTAAGAAAGAATCCCGGGTGAAATGAATAAGAAAGACATAAATGTTTATGTTTATGTTTAGTCTTACACGTTATGTCCAACATTTCGAATTTTGTACGTATGACGCTTTTGTACCTGGAGAACCTGAGAGAAAAAACAATTTATTAATTATATGGCCACCTTATTAGATCTACCAATATTGATCATGATAATTTCGAAATTAATTTATTGATTTGTTCAGTTTAAATTCTCTGTATGTCTCACTTCAACAAAATAAAAAGCTTAAAATTCTTTTTACTCGCCGAACGAGCTATTTTCTAGTTTCAACTATAACAGTAAATTTTTAATTAGTATTCACAGAAATTATCATAAAGTTAGTTTTAAACGGATTGTAATTATGTCCTGTTTCTTTGGCTATATTGTGATAGCCATTTTTAATTTGCAAACACCGACAGTATGCTCGTGATTCAGAAGGTTAAGAACTATTACAAAATAAGTTGAACAAGTTCCTTCCTCTGCATACAAGTTAGACATAATTTTTTTAGTTTAGAATAGGTGTATAGGCTACAGGAGCTTTATCGAACACATTGTCTATTCAGTAAATAATTGCGAATAATAAAAGAACAAAAGCTGGAGAAATGTAAATTTTTAGAAACTATCTAATTTATAGAAAGGTATCGAAAATAGATTAGGTTACAGAATTTCAAATGAGAAGAAAAATCAAACAAAAACTATTTCAAATCATTCGATAAAAAATTTAAAAAGTAATAGAATTATGACGATTTTTTTCATCATCTTCAAGTGGAATTCGAAACGCGCACGAGTTTCAGATTGAAGATCTTAGTAGTACTCACTGAATAATCGTCAGGCTACCAATTATTACTACAACATGAATGGTATTTAGACTCAAAGTGATACAATATGCAGTCCAAAGACAAAGACAAATTCTGGGATATGTGGTGTCTCGAAACTTCACTTATTATTCTATTGTTTCTTGCTTAAGAAGGCTGTAAAATACATTACAGAGTAAGATTGCGCAATCACATACGTTATTGACTTTTAAGGTGGCCTCGTCGTTTTTTTTCTAGTCGATGAAGTGGTACAAACATTTTGTATATTGTAACCAATGCATTGTAGATTCAACAGCAGAAAGAAACAGTGCGGTTGACGACTAAGTTTTCGAGAAAATACCATGTGATAATTTTTTTCCGTAACACGCTGTCTTATGGAAGTTGGCTATAAAACGACTCATACACAAAAAAGAATCGATGAGTCCTTGTGATTTATAGATGTTCTTAAAGCTTTTTTTTCGCTGATTCTTTTGATGTCATAAAAGCGTATGTTGACGACTCAAATTTTTAAAAAATTGAGAGAAAAGTGATCTGTTCTCTTCTGCGCAGGAGCAGATGATAGTATTAGGATATTATATTCCTTTTAATAAATAATTTACGGTTTTCTCAAAGGGGTTTTAACTTTCTTACTTGAACACGTGACTAAAGAAGTTAATAATTGTAAAAATAAGCCAAAAACTTTTTTTATTGTATGAAAAATCTTCCAGGGCCCCTCGCTTGGTACGGCACCAAACGACGAAGCCACCTTAAGCGATTCATCCGGGACTATATTATGTTTACTGAATTTTACCAGGAGTGATTCGCATTTCTTTTGTAATTAGTTCATTCATGCAACCAAATATATTTCCATAAGGCTTTGAGCTTGTTTATTACAATAAATTAGTAGGTGAATAAATAAATATATGTCACTTATAGAAAGACAAACATGTTACATATGTTCAAAATAAGGTAGATAATCAAATAATTAACCGTACTTATTAGTAATATAAGTTTATTATAAGAACTTATAGAAGAACAACTAGGATTACAAATACCATCTTCAGTGTGAGGCAAGACACAACGAGAGCGTGTATACTTGGCAACGGCTATCTTCAGTGTGACTTACTTACGTTTCATATACATATCTTCATGCTCTCATCGTGCCTTCGCTGTAAAGTAGATAACGCTAGTTACACAACTAATATAAATTTACTTACATACTAATAAAACATTCATGACTTGTATGTGAGAATAATCTTCACAAAAAGAAGATATGAAAGTTGACCAGTATTCATTAAAGACCGGATCGGAAATTTTATCGCAAAAAACATAGGAGTTAAAAATAATTCTTGCGCTAGAGTTTACTTGATCTCTTCTTCTAACTGAAAATTCCTAGTTAGGGCTTAAGCTGATCAGGGCTTACAATGCTGTATTATTTTGTTTAATTCCTGTGCAATCATCTGAGCTAACGTCAGAAGAAGACGTTAAAGAAAGTTCTGAATAAATTGACGATTTTCAAAAGTTTGTCAATATATTTTGCAATACAAACTTTTTTTAGTATATTTGAAATTTTCCTAGAAAATTAAAAAATTATTAGATTTTGGCGCAGACTCTTAGTGAGTAAATGAAATAAGAGTGAGTTATGATTCTTTTAGTAGTATAATTTTTGATTAGAACTATATTTACGTAGTAACAGTTCTGTTTTAACTCGTCGCTCATTTTCTTGGCAAAGTTACAACTTTACTTGTATGAAAGTGACAGTGCAAACTTAAAAAATTAAAAGCATTATTTATTGTACGGTTTTATATGTAAATCAGGACATCATTTTTCTAATAGTACAAGATAGTCTGGGATAAGGGTACAGTAAAAGCTAATTAGTTATTTGATTAATAAGTATGCGTACATTTTGTCAGGAGCGTTAAGGTTATGCGCTCTAGAAATTTAAGTACTTCTAATTTTCTAGGTATTTCGTAGTAGGCCTTGTTATATAAATAAGCTTAGGGTAATTCATATATTTATATTATGTAAATGTCCAGAAATGCTTGAATGCCGAAAGTAATATCCAAGTAGTGCGATCTAAGATGTAAAGCATAATTGGCCTCTAGGCTATTGAACAGAATGTTAAGGTATTTAAGCGTCAGACTAATAATCAAAAGACTAGTTTAAACTAAAAAAATGAACTCTTCGTGTTTAAGTTACTGATACTCCACCAGCTATGTATGAATTTACTTGAAAAAAATTTGAAATGTTCCCTAAAACACCTTCTTGTTAAGTTTTTTTGTTCAAAGTTTAATAATGCTTTTGGTTCATTAAAAAAAATTATATTCTAAAACATCACAAAAAATCTAACTGCAATAGAAACAAATGAAAAGGGGTTTTTAAAAAAGGATTTTCTGATCTTGGATTTCCCTCCATGTCTTAAGGGTGTGTGTACACAATTTTAAAAGTTAACATTTAATAGGAAAAATTAAGAAGTGCAAAATGTTGCTTCGCAGTCCGTGTTTTTTTGCACATTTTTGTTCATAACTTTTTTAAAACATCGTTAATGTGTTGTTGTAAAGGTGCTGATCTGCTAAGGAGTTATTGAGCTTCAAATGTATTACCTGATGATTTCCTATACCTAAGTTATAGCTACCTTGAGTTGCCAATATACTTGCTTAAAACCTTACAGGCTAGTAAATTAGGCAAGATCCAAATCTAATGCATTTGTATTATTATTTCGCAAAGATTACTAAAATAAGTCTTGTATGACTGTACAACGAGATCTCATTTATAAGGCAGATAAATGTTTCGATATCAAAGAGATATTCCCTATCTACTACGGAAAGTTGACGCTGTAGGTTTTACTAAACTTTATAAGTATAAAGATGGAGACTTTAAGAGAGTATTTATGTACATTCATTAAAAAAAAAAAAAAGACTGGAACCTAATACGATGAGTGTTACCTGATTATTACATCTTAAAATTCTGCAAAGACCAGAAAGCCATGAAACAAGCACATCGGAATTTGCAAAAAACGTGAATCAGTGACAATATTGAAAATAGGAAAAATTCTGAATACTTATTTGCAAGGTAGTCGTTAAGCATTAACTTGAGTACTCTTCTATCGTAACTTACCTAATAAGCGTATCACATAAAAAAAAGCTGTACTAAGCAAAATGTTTCAAATATAGTATCTGGTTTTTATAATATGACAGTCAAATTACACACAACATTGCAACTATCAATATGATTATTATGATTATCATCATTATAATTCCGAGACTTGCGTCGCGGCAGCCGTAGAGGGTACACGTGCGCATCGTCAGGTAGGAGTAAAGTGAGACATTAACAACTAAGAACGCAGGAAAAAATGTAAGCAAGGCATGAATTAACAGCAAAAAAGTTAGGAGAGAGATTATCCAGTGAAAACTGCCAAAAGTGAGTCGTGTAAAGTGTAAATAAATGATAAAAAGTCAAAGTAAAGTCGAGGTTGGGGAGCCGAGCCACGTGAATAGCAAAAATGCCGCCAAAGACCAGAAGCACAGTCGCCACAAACAACACTACGCTAGAGCAGTATGGTATAACAGTAAATAATGAATATTATAAAAAGGAATAGAAGAAAAGATTAAAGCAGTTAAGAAAGAGATTGATAAAAAGATATGACAGGTTGAAGAAGAATCCACTAAACACATAAACAAGCTTAAGGAGTATTTATTGTTTCATTGTCTGGAAAGTGTGAAAATTGCAAAGTTAAATTTAAAAAAATAATGCTGTTATCCAAGATAACATTAAAAGGAGAATGGCGAGATTAAAGAGGCAGGTTAGTTACTAAGAGTTGCCCAAAGAAAAAAAGGAAAGAGAAGAGAAGAAATAACGCGGTGATTGAGGGTGAGCAGTTTGGTGAAAAAAATGTGAAAGAAAAAGTAAAAGGCTATCTGAAAAAAAAATCTGAAAGTGGACACAAAATTTGTTTCAGCAAGGATGGTCGATGCAAAGAAAAATAAAAGTGGTACCTTGGTGGTTGTAAAACAAAAACAGCAAAAAAATAGGCTTTTCTCTTCACGTATCATCAGAGCCAAACTTCCACTCCAAAGCTCATGGCTGCTAGGCTTGACTGGGACCATCTACCAATTCCTTGTCAAAGCCTGGCAAAAATTTAAATAAGATCCAATTGCTATAAAGCCTAGACATCTCCTTATTGAAGCAGCTCTCGTGTCTCCCCTGGATGCTGCTCTGGATTTTAACTCTCGTTTAAGTTCCAGGTGAAAGGTGGTTCAGCAAGTTTAAGATTATTTTTGGTCCAGAAAGAGTCAGGAATATCGGGCAGAGCTCCAACAATATACGAAATGGACTAGGCCTCAGCATAACCTCCGGAAGGGGGACATAGTCTTTCTAAAAAACGAGCTTGAACCTGCCTTCAAATTGCTAATGGGTTGCGTTCTGCAAATTACATCAGGCTC
The DNA here is from genome assembly GCA_030522625.1 of Copidosoma aretas. Taxonomy (NCBI): domain Eukaryota; kingdom Metazoa; phylum Arthropoda; class Insecta; order Hymenoptera; family Encyrtidae; genus Copidosoma; species Copidosoma aretas. The sequence goes on from JAPYYV010000376.1 coordinate 20,245, forward strand.
CGATGGTCTGGCCTGAGTTGTTCTGGTCCGCAGCCTCAGTTCAGAACTCCGTCAACCAGTTAGTGAGCTGGTATTGCTACCTGTTAAATACACTGACCAATACGAGAGTCAGATACGTCCGTGCATGGCTGGTGGGGCTACACCATCGCTGTAGAAGATAAGTTAATTCTCATAATTGAATCTACCGGCTGTAAGCTATCAATAATGCGATGTTTGGTAATGCAGCTACCTTTCCTGTAGCCCGCGATAAAATTGACATCCAATTTTAATATACCAATTCGAAAATTTTAAAATCCTAGGTGCAAGGAAAAATTCATACATTTTATCTGAATATGAGAAAAACGACGAAAAAAATTCCTCAGCTGGGGTTCGAACCAGGAACTCTCCATTCTCTAGAGGAAGTGCGTTAGCCAGTTACATTACCGAGGCCCTTAGTACTTCTTCGTCGTTTAGTCAAAGACGGATTTTCAGCCGAACCTGATATAAATTTGATGGTAAATGATTCGACGATTGCTACTGGTAATATAATTACAATTGAAGCTACCTGCTATAAGCTATCAATAATGCGATGTCTGGTAATGCAGCTACCTTTTCTATAGCCCGCGATAAAATTGACCTCCAATTTTAATATACAAATTCGGAAATTTTAAAATTCTCAATACAAGGAAAAGTTCACGGAAAAATTCAAGGAATCATTTATCATGAAATGTATACATGACGTTCAGCTGCAAAATACGTCTTTGGCTAAACGACGAAGAAGCACCGAAGGCCTCGGTGGCGTAACCGGCTAACGCACTTCGTCTGGAGGATGGAGAGTTCCTGGTTCGACCCTAGGCTGAGGTATTTTTTATCGTTTTTCTTATAGTCACATAAAACCTATGAATTTTTCCTTGTAATTGTAGTTTAAAAATTTTCGCATTTGTACATTAAAATTGGATGTCAATATTGTTGCGGGCTGCAGAAAAGGTAGTTGCATTACCAGACATTGCAGTTTTACCAGCTTATAGCTGGTAGATTCGATTGTGATTATAATACTAGTAGCTATCGTCGAATCATTTATCATCAAATTTAGTTAATTCTCGTTGGAAAATGACTGTATCATTAGAACTCTTTATAAAATTAGTAATACTTGCTTAGATTATACCAGTGGAAGCATTTATTCCACTTTTTCTGTCGCAAAAATTGTAAAACGTAGTTGAAGTTAACATTCATCAGATTTACTAGAACATTTCGAACTTCAACTGGAACCTAGGCTCATAGTTATAAACCAAATTTGAACGCGCTATAAACGACATTGACAGGCAGTACGTCGTGGCCGTTACTATTCTTAAGCCTTCGGGCCCCCGATTATTTGTCTTTATAAGTCACTGGTGATGCCTACTCTCCTCTACGGATCACAGGTATAGAGGCCTTCTTTTTAGCAATCAGTGCTGGAGCTTGAAAAGCCTGTTGAATTTCTTAAATAAATAAATTAATTAATATACTAAGCTTCAGATTTACTGAAATCTTTACATATTTACTAGATTAATAATGTAAAACGTATATTTTGACAAAGTTAATTCTATTATTCGAATTATTCATTGCATTATTTATTTAGAAGACTTGAAAAATTAAAAATTCTTAATCGAATATTGTAGGTCTTACATGCTTTTTCTCATGCTTAGCAGAATGTTAATCCTAAAACGACTAAAGAAATCGTTCAAATTATTAATTTAACAATGCTCTACATTTTAACAAGAAGCAAACCATTATAGAAAATAAAACTAGTATACAAAATATCCTTTGGGTTTGTACTTGCTTGGTACAATCGTCAATTGTACATTTGATGAATATCATGGATTTTAACTAGTCATTTAAAAAATTTATTTGTTGTTACGAACGCTTTTATGTTGTACCTAAGCATAGAGTCTTAGATTTCTTCTTTATTTTACAACTTACTTACAGTTTTACTTTGTTCATCTCTTTTTTTTTTTTTGCAATAATATTAAGAAAGTTTCCTTGATATTTCGTATTTATCAAAAAAATTAATAAAACATACTTGAATCTATTACAAATTTGACTATTATAATAAAAGGAAATTATGAATTAAAAAAACCTTAAGTATATTGAATCGAAACTTACTCTTGAAGAAAAATGAAAGCACTTAGTTTTTTTAACTCTATATATTCGGTACAGTGATCGATTTTTTGTATTTTTAAAGTTTTTGATTACAAATTAATCGTCAAACTATTGAAAGAAATATTTTATGTATCATCGAATCTTTTTCCCTTACGGCCAAACATACATTTTTTTATGAACATGCGACTATAAAAATTTAATTTTAAAAAAAATTCATCATGATTATGATAATTAAATAGAAAATACAGTTCGTTAAAAGTTGTTTGATTATGACTTACAGGAAAATCGAATTGGACGATTTTACATTTTATTAATTATTTCAATTCAAAATAATTTTGTTGCGTAAGTAATTAAAAAAATAGATCTAGAAATTATACACATACTAAACAAAAATTTTTTATTCCGTGTTTTTTTATAATTTTTTTTTATTTGTACAATCATTACCAGCTAATCTAACACAAAAACAAATTTCTCATTTTAAATACTTGTATAGGGCGTTTCTGTCTTCTCGTAGTACGTAAAGCATCTGGCATGGACGACAGTTTAAATATTATTTCTTCTACTCATTAAATTTTTTATTCTTGTGGAAATATCTTGTTATATCACTAAATTATCTGTCGATTATATTTCTAATAAACTTACCTCTAATCCAAAAAGATAATGCAGTTCGCTGTAGAAGATACCTTAAAGGTACTGTAAAAGATTTCTAGGCGTTGTATCTGTAAATGGAAGTATTAATAATTCAGTTTGAAATAACCCAATGATTATACTTTTTTATTTTGTAAAAGTTGTAATTAGGTTACAGATTCCGAGTATTTATGTTTTGTCGACAGAACCATCATCGCAATAAATTATTTAGTATAACGACAACTCAAGAGGATACGAGTGCCGGTCATTTTTCCGATGATTCCAATAAACGAAAAGCAAAAAACCGAAGTTCGCAAAACAGAAAGTTATTTAAATGAAAATTAATTTTCCGCCTGTGTAATTAGCCGATGACCGTCCAACCGAAAATTTAATTAAACGAAAATTATTTGAACGACTATCCATTTATCCGAAAATTCATCTTATCCGAAAGTTAATTTACAGAAGGCTTATTTTTCCGAAGGTTCGTTTTACCGAAAATCAGTTTACCGGAGGACTAATTATCCGAAAACTATTTAACCGAAAGGTTATTTATCCGAAAATTTAAAAAGCTATCATTTACGTTCAAAATGACGTATTGTGACAAGTTAAACAAGTATAATTAATAAAAAAGTTGGTTAAAGGAAGGATATACCTGGAAAATGAACACAACAGTTGTTTTTTTGAGGTGAAGAGAGACACACCGGCTCTTTATACGTTTATTTTCAACATTGATGCGTAATCCTACTAATATTATAAATGCGAAAGTTTGTGTGTTTGGATACTTGTTACTCAATCACGCATGCGCAGAAGACAACAGATTACTTTCTTCTCAATTTACTCAAAATCAAAGTCGCTAAGTCGTCAATATACACTCACTGTGGCTTTAGTGAGTTATCTCGGTAAGAGAGAGAAAGAGCGATCTTAGAAAGAGACGGAGAACACGAAACTTCTCATGTATTATATGAAATATGGCAACGTTGCGCTTGTGAAGCAGACAAGTAGCTGGGGCGGGAATCATGACTTCAGTCACTTCAGATGTTCTAACCTAACGCAACGTTGCCACATGTTTGTGAGTGAGAAAAATATAGACTGCTATCACATTAAATATTTTATAATATCAATGAATAATCGTTTAAGAAGTTCTAAACCACTATAAAAAAAAAAACACGTATATTCTTGAGCAATTCATGAATAAAATATTTCAATTATTTTGAAATCTGATCTTTAGATGTACCTTAAAAAAAAAGGAAAGTATGAGGTTCGGTACGATTTTATGAATTCCTATAAGAGCACGTGTTAAAAGATATGTTCATATCCCAGCTCACAGTTTCTGAATCCGTCTGAAACTTTACCAGTCGTTTTGTACGATATTAAATGATATATTTGTAAAGTTTCATCAAAATCTGATCATTTTCATTTTGGAAGAGAACTCCTTTAATTCTCAAGCCGCGAAATTCAAACATTCAATTCCTATTGGCTGGTTCCATGATATAACCTCCCTCATTAGTGAAAGCAAGGAAAAAAGACGTTCAAAAGATATTGTTTGATAATTTTGGAATAAAAGTAGACCAAATAAAACAAGGCTCTGGAACGAGTAATACGAGAAACCTAGCCAGGAAATGCTTTGATGAGCCAAAAAAGTTTGCCGACTGTTTGGTGCTAGATCCAACTTTAGTTACTAACGTAGCAACAATACTGTACTTTTTTAAATGCAAAAAAGAACTGGATCTGGATAAGTTGGAAAAATTCTGTTGGAAAACGTATACTTTATATTGCGATTTATATCCTTGGACCAGAATGAGCCCGAGTATTCACAAGCTATTGGTGCATGGATCCGAAATAGCAAGGCAGTTTTCTTTACCTTTAGCTTTCTACGCAGAAGATGCACAGGAATCGTGTCACAAAGAATACAGAAAAAATTTCATTTATTATTCTCGTCAAAATAGCAGAGTGGCACAGCTGACCGACACCTTCAAACGAGCCATGTACAAAAGTGACCCAATGATTTCATTGATATATGTTAAGAATCGTTAGAAGGATAACAAAAAAAGTATTCTCACCGACCATATGAGAGAATTTATTTTCGACCAGTAAGTACAAATAGAAATAGAAGATTGTTTTAATTAAATCAAAAGTTAATAATGAATAATAATATAAAATGTTTAGAAATGATACAAGTATAAATATTAGCGAAATATCAAATGAAAACTGTAGCGATAACAAGAGTGACTATGACAGAGTAGAGTATAGTGAGCTCAATGACACACAAGAAACTGATTATGATGAAGTCAACGAACAAAATAGTCATGACGATAATGAAAATGATTATACGGATCATAATATTTTATAGTATTTTATTATTATGAAGCTGGCAAGAGTTTTTATTGCTATTTAGAATACTAGTACAAATTTGTTCACAACAAAACGTTATATACTAATAATTACTAAAAATCGTATATAATAATAATTTTTTTTTTTAATTTGGGGCGTATTTCTCAATCGAAAATCTCCAAAACTGTAAACACTAATTTAAAAAATTTAAAAGTATATTTTATATTTTCAGAACATGCCTGGATTTTTGTACAAAGAGGAATAATGCCTTTAATTTCATTTGTTAAAAAAAGCATTCTGCATGCATGCACTTCCATCAGTCTTTTTAAATTTATGTCTTTAAAAACTTGTTTTGTAATTAAATGATTTTAGTATTCAGACTATTCTCTAAAAAGGTAAATTTTGTATGCGTAGCTCTATTTCTATTTTGCATCAGGTATTTATTTGATTTCAAGCTCAGAATTAGTTTTTGAGCTACATCCTCATATGTAAAAATCATATCATTATTACCACTGTAAATTTTAATTTCACTAATGTTGTCATCTTGCATGACAAACATTGATCAAATGTAGAAAAATTTATAAATGTACAGTTCATGATTAAACGTACAGACTAGTACACTATAATTATATAAAAAATAGAAATCACGAGAGATAATATTTTGTGACAGTAATGTTGCGTCTTCACATCATCATTTTTTAAATTTAGTAAGTATTTCTTAGTCAGCAATCACAAAAAATCTTCTCATGATAAGAAGGATAATTTTATACGTATCACAAATTTATGGTCGCTATTTGAAGTTTGCCATTGCGAATTTTTAAAGTATGACGGAAGATTTGTTATAAGTAGTCTTAAAAACTTCCTTCGTACAGAGTTGGAAAAAAAAAAAATTTTTTGGTCGCTATTTGTGCCCGCCTTTTCGTGTCCGCCATTTGAAATTTTCATAATGTAACGGTGAATTCATAATCAGCAACCTCGAAAAGTAAAATAAACTTATTTAGGCAAATATTCTATTAACGCGAATCAGACGCGAAATTCTCTGTCAGGGGTAGTTTTATGTCATTTCAACCCCTGTATATTATAAAATAAGCCTTTACGATTTTTTCTGGTACTATGTGACCATTATAGTTTGATTCTAACATTATTTGGTATTTTTAATTGTTATTTCAGGAAAATACACTCACTCAAGTATGAATTTTCAAATTTTTTTCGTCTTAAGGGTTGTTTTAACCACCCCCAAAATTTTTTTATTCAGTTCAGACTATTTTTTCTTTATTCTGTATTGCTTCACCTACAACTTTAAAAAATAACTATTCAAATCAGATAATCACAGCCAGCGCAATTTTATTGTTGCAAAAAAAAGTCCGATTCACCACACTGTGCGGCGTTTGTGCATTTACATCCGCGGGAATATATGTACACTGGCGGTGATAAAGGTACGATTGCTGTGATGCAGAAACTACCGCAGGGATGCGAGAACCATCGCAGAGATGCAGGAATCATCGCGTGGTTGAATGTACACCCGCAATGAAAAAATTTCCCGCAGGTCGGGTCTTTTTTAAATTTCCTCTTGTTTACAAACTAAAGAGAAATATGGATGATAGGATTCAGATAAATAAGGTGTACAATTATATGATAATATACAGATGTATTCAAACTTTAATAAAATAGACATTTTTCGGTAAAAAAACTTGCTTATAATACATTCTTGAAGCCGAAAGGCAGGGATAACGTCTCGGAAATGTAACGCCTTTAATACAACGCTACACGTCTTATACTTATCTTTTGTAATTACTTTGTGTAATTTAGTTCTCCTTATGGCCCTATACTGTTATTTAATATGCACATCATCACAATCGTGATCATTATCATCATTATTTTCAGCAGATAACTTTTCATTATTAGAAAATGCGCGTCTTATAATAAATCTTAAGCTATCAAAATTTATTTTCAACAAATTTTTATAATTCAAAGTGATTCCTTTGACTTTGCAACATTCAATTATGGCGCTAAATCCCAGCGTTATTGCGAGATAAGCATAAAATTTAGGCCCACCGGACATAAAAGTTTGTACATTCGTTCCCTTACCATGGGCACTGAGCTCGTCCGTCATGTCACCGAGCATGGTGCCTAAATGTGGCCTGTACTCAAAAGGAGATGGGTCTTTATGACACACAAATATACACGAGTCAGTGTCGTAGTAAAGAACCCGTCGATCAAGTTTTTCAATGTACTCGTATAACTTGAGACGTGCCTGAGCCGTCGTATACACGGCTATCACGACGTTCGTATGAGGTGCTGTAAGTTTAGCTTCCTCTCGAAACTTCCACTCAACATACAAAACACGGCCATTCGCGATCAATATATTCGATACCCCCTTCGTCGGATCTGAAAATTTTTTTATTAGAGCCTCACAACTATTTATTACTTTTGTCTGTTTCAATCCGCTTCTCTGTCCGAATTCACCTCACAAGGAATTAAGACAGATTTTACTCACTGCTCGTAATCCTGCATTTTTTTTTATCTTATCATACTCTATAACTATGTTCTCGTTTTCCTCATATTCGCGTGGATACTGCTGTTTCGTCGCCTCATCTACACAGTGTGCTGGCCAACCACTTGAATGTTGTTTAGTTTGTAGAAAAGTGTTTACGTACTTGGCGAACAAGCCTCCTTCGCCCGTCGCAGCATCGAAACACGTCATTTAATATTGCCATATGACGTAGATTTCTTGTATACGGTATCCAAGTTCTATAGATTTTCTCAATTCATCAACAACCCACGTCCCAGTGAATTACCGCTCACCAATTTCCTCGTGTCTACAATCATCCTGAGACATTTTTTCGCAGCAGGAACGGCAGAGTGTGAACAATAATTTATTATGCATTTTAATAGGCAATAAAGGTAAAAATAAATCGCGCGGTGGTAAAATTTTACATTTAACAAGCCCTTCGATACGGGATATATGATTTTTTTCTCCGTCTGTTAGCAGGGCACATTGCGGACCGACAAAAATCTTTGGATTCCTGATTGGAAAACGGCCTGTGTTACAAATAAATGGATAAAGAGAGCAGATGTCGGTGTATAATATATGCTCATTCGCTTGAACCTCGTAATAACTCACAATATTTTCAGTGCGTCCACCATAAAATGCATCTCGTGGATTCAACGTTATTTTACTGACAAACGGATGATTGTTGATATAACTCGATATATCACGGTTCCGCATTTACATTTTTTCGAATTTGCATTCCCACATTTCGCGAACCTCGTAGCCTTACAATCTCATTCGTTTAATTTTGACTCGTGTACTTTCGAGAGCTTCATTGAGCGTGCACCCGTAAGAAATTTTCTTATCTCGATTGTTGGAAAAAAAATTTAAAAACCCGTTAGTATAGCATCCTTGAAATTCGAATACGATACCCCGAGACGGGCCGCTAGTTCGATTTTCTTCTTCTTCTTCTTCCTTCCCTACAGAGGTTGTCTGAGACGGCTGCAAAAAGCCGTCGACCAACTGCCCCTTAGGAAGTCTGTACTCTCGCTCTCTTCCAGCATAAATAATCTCCCGACCTAGCTCGCGCTCGCACAATAACAACCATTTGACGGCCTTTTGAGAGTGTTCATTCGCTCGTCTGTAACCAGTCACCGGTATTACACCAACGGTATCAGATTTAAAAAAGCTTTTTCTATACATATAGGAGCAGGCTGATGCTATTGTCGTGGCGCGTAAAAAAGGGTCAGTGTTCCCGACGCCTAAAAATATTTTCCTAAAAGCAAGACAGGCACGTCTCAAAATTTCAACATCCATACGACACTAATCGGTTATTTCTTTTTTTAAATCAGAAACATAGTTTGGATTTGTCGACGTATCATTGTACTACTCGAAAAATTTAAGTCTTTCTCTACTAGACATGGTATTGGGTGTGTAAAACTCGGGATTAGAAAGTGGCCCAACATAATACTGATTTTCTAAAGTATTAAAAAGGTGGGGGAAGTAGCCTTCTTTATTGCTACTTGGTAGATCAAAGGCGCTCGGCAAATCACTTAGTTTCATGTGGAAATAATTTAAACTGCCAATAAACTTTGTCCTGCCGTATTGAATCATTATTATTTTTTGTCCATTTTTAATAACATTAGGTAACGCGCGCATGCAATTGTCAACTAATACCATAAAATAAACCGACCATCAAAACTTCTAGCATTATGTGCTATACACACGATTTGACTGAACGTCGAACCATCACGAATGAACAAATAAAGCAATTGTTAAACTGGGCGTTCGTTGAATACGTGATCTCGAACCCCGTAGGTAGGGCACCATTAATGCACTCCTCTACTGCCTCAATATAATTAAAACATACCTGCTGAGCAACACAGAGATTTGGCACGTACCATTACAAGGATGTATTACATTGCAACAAGTAGGGCAAAGTTTTATAGCATCACAAACAGATTAATTTTTTCCATTGTTGCGTTTTTTGTGATTCCTAAGACAAGAGTCGCTGTAAAAGCTTCTATGACACTCGGTACATTTCATAAGATGAGTATTTTCCGCTTTGCACACTGAAGGAGATGCGCCGAAGCAACCGGGGCAACGTCTTTCGCATACGTGAAAATCTACGTAATTGTAACCCTTGTTGCAAGAATCGCAAAAAAATTTATTTTTCGATAATCCAACCAAGTTCATAATTATATCGAAATGTTTGCTATCGGGGTCATAGAAAATATTGATGGTGTTAAATTCACCACGTACTTCGTGACGAACATCGTATATAAAACCATCTGCCCTCTTACCAAAATCACTCTTATCATAAACCACTATTGCTGTAATGTATAAAGCGAAATACATTTAAAAATTTCTAATTTCTTTAGGCCCACAACCCTTTTGAGGAATCACGACGTTAGTGTATCGTAAAAGTTTTTCAGCCTGCTCTTTTTGATATTTTCGCCGACCATCGCGAATGCGGTTCCACTCGTCACGCGACTCGTTTGTATCATTTTTTAATTTAACGTAAGCGTAACTGACCACCAGGGCACCCGGTAAGCAAAGATCATCATCATTTACAATCGATATAATAGATCTCTGCTTTATTGTGTTGATGGTTGAACTATCCTTTTTTACACGACCACTACTACGAGGTAGATTGACAAAAGTTGAGTGTAGAACAAAACTATCGTCGATTTCAAAGACATCGTTACTCTGAGTCAAATTATTGACTAACCCAATTAAATCCTTATAGTAAAAGTTGACGAGTGGCCGGAAAGGAATGCCGGCTGGGCCATGTGCAAAATGATTGTTTCTCACTGTTATACCGATTAAATTATTTTCGTTTTCGGCCAATGACAACAAAAAATTGTGAATATCGCGGAATACCTGTTCTAACCACAAAACGGGGTTAATATTTTCATGAGGGGTTTCTCCTATACGTATCACATGTTGCTTAGCCGTGATCTCGAAGCGCTTAACATAATTTACACTTTCCTCGAGGATTTCAAACCGATTTGATTCTGTATTGCTCCGTGCGTGAGCACCAATATTTGTCAGTTCCGACAACCCCTCACCTTTCTGCACATCACTGCTGCTACTGCTGCTGCTGCTGGTTCTGATGCTGGTGCTGTTGCCGCTGCTGTTGCTACTGTTGCTGCTGTTTTTGCTTGGTACTGATGATTTATCTGTAAATAATAAGTGGTTGGCTACAAAAATACATATATTAAATTTTAGTAATTTTACAATTGTGTACATTTGTTTAAAGTCATTCTTCTGCTGGCCCTTTAAAGCTTTCCATTACTCAGTGCAAAATATCTCTAATTTCTTAAAATATTAAGGTGAAATTCACAAGCTCTTGATCTAAGATCATATCGAAAATCCAACGAATATCTTGAGCCCGCTGAACATTCACCACTCTTCTAACATGCACTTGCAAAGTGTTTGTCTCGTTGAGTGCGTTAAATCGGATACTAGTGCTCAGACGTTGAATGACTTTAAATAAATTATTATTTAAAATCAATTTTAAAAGAATTGATGTAAAAATTACTTACATTCGTTAACGGCTAAGTCGACGTCATCTGCTTGGTCGAAACTATGATGTGTTATGCTCTTACCATCTGTTACTTGATAAGTACGTTCATCTTCAGGTGGTTGATCTCTGTAAAGAATATTATACAGCATGCTTGCTCTGGAGCGCGAATTTTCATCGTACGATGACGATTCTAACAGGCTTATAACATTTTCTATTGGCGGTGTAAAAGATCCTGTTAAATGTCACATCGTCTCGATGTATCCCCGATGAAATACATCATCATTTTCTTCCTCCTCCTCTTCAACTTCACGCCGATCCTCTATAGCATCCTGGGCATGGGCTGCTTCTGGCTGATGCTGCTGCTGTTGGTGCTCAACATGATTATTTGCATCTTCTGCAAGCTGCTCCTCTCCATTATCTTCAGCCACCTCATCTTCAACATCTTCATCATCTCGCACTTGGTCAATTATTTACTGCTGGTTATTTTCATTTTCACCGTCTGCGGTGATTCCCCGGTCACCAGGTTAAAGCACTTCATCCACCTCTATTGTCTCGCCCTCATCACTAGTAGATGAAATTATATTTTCTACTCTGCCAGAATCATCTCTCAACTCGTTTGTACTCTCCTTATTCGTTTCATGCGCCCCCTCCTCCTCTTCTTCAGACGATGACTCTAGTAGCTGATCACCCACTGAAAACAATACACGTATTACCTATACAAATAAGTGTGTACACACACATACAGTGTCATATACTAGAAAAAACAGTATTACTACGTATGCACTTACCCTGATATTCTTGAAACTGTTCCATGACTTCTTTTAAGACCGTGCCATTTTGCATGCATATCCGCACGATTAATTCGTCTGCCGCTCTTACAGCCGGCCAAAAATCTTGAAATACTAATCTATAGTATCTTGAAATACCACGTAATTCACACGATGACAGCAGGAATCGTAATTCACGTTCAAGTGCACTATTTGACATTGCGTTCAATCGCTGATGCCAGGCACTTCGACACCTAAAACGAACCACACTCACACGATATCTCAAATTACCCGCAATTTTAAGAATTACGGCTATTAAATGCCTTTTTTCGACGCGCTCCATTACGTCTGGTGAAACGTGTCTTGTCAATGCGAAACTCATAGTGAAACTGATTTAACTGACCCTCTCAGGAAGAGTTTGAGATCAGAAGATCGGTGCACGTAATGTATCCATTTGTCACCTATCTCCGGGTACATTTTGAACATAATCGTAGCATAAGATATATTTCAACATCCTGCTCGATTTAGATACATAGGTAGATGATAATTTCGGTATTACATTACTCTTGCTGTATGTACATTAGACATGCGTTCAAATGACCGCACTACAGCGGTGCTGGACGGCTATGAAAAATTTTTGCGGCACCGAGATTTATCTCTCTTTCAAAAAACATGAGATAGTGATAGTGTTAAAATAAGCTCTCATATTCTTATTAAGTTTAAACAATATGCTTGCTTAAAAATACAGAGCGCCCAAATAGCCGACTCCATAATCCTAGTACGATAACGCGCTTGTCGAATTACACTTCTAAAAAAAAATCACGGTGTCAAAAATCATAGAAAGTCTTGCGATATAATAGGGTGGTGAGGATGAGAGGTCTTTCTATGAAACACATGATGAATCACACAAGAGTTTATTTATCTTGTGATGATTGGACGGTCAATAACAAGAAAGGGCCATAATTTAGTCAGTCAAGTGCATCTGAGGGTAAGACCCGTACCCAGGACGACAGAGAATGTCGAGAACCTATTTTACCAAAGCAAGCTGAGTCATCTCAACCGAAAATCAAGAAAAATTATTATTCCGAGAATATTAATTCTTATTAAATAATTAAAAAATAATATGTGAATACACGGCTCTTCTTAGAGCACCATACTTTTTCTAATAAACTTGAGAATAATAATTGTTTCATGAATAATGTATGGATTATATGTAAATCAATAGTATAAAACTTACAAATAAAAATTGAAATATCAAAGCTGAATAGTTAATCATTATCTCCTTACTCTTCGTACATCCTCCTGATGAGGCTGGACTTATAGAGAAGGCTCCACGACCCTGTGTAATAGATAAATTGCCCCACGACCTACCTGCTTCGTCCTATATATGATGGCATCGTAGATACTCATTACGAGTTATACGTATATACATGGGAGAGAGTATTACGCTATTATCAAGAGGCTACATTTCGGTTGCCAAGGGGGACAAGAAGCAAAGAGATTGCGTGTAAGGTATGACATCGTCATCGCCCTGTTTATATCGTGACGCTCATATACAGAAAGCCCAATAGTTTATTCACCGCACCATACGCCGAAGGCACTTAGTTGCCTACAGAGCCACGCTATAAGCGGACAGCAATGAATCATCCTCTAAATATGATTCTCTCTCATACACCTCTCTCTGTAAGGCGCTATACTCGAACGGTACTCGGATCCTAAAATATGATAACCCTCCAGTACATCCTTGCGCCGCCGTCTTATCATGTTTTGACTACAGGACTACTGAATACAGTATCATTGTGTTCAAAACATGGTAAGAACGTTCTTTGATGACGTAATTTGTTTTGACTCGCCATACAGGGTTCTATACTACTGAGGGGGAACGGAACGCCCTCACGAACGTGACTGTGACCCTCTCTCGGCTTTGCCTCGAGGCATCATATCACGTCCGTGCTGAGTTCCGTTTCCCCTCCTTGTAATAAAATCTACTATTTAAGATTTGTTTTTAAGGAGGTACCGCAGTTACTACGTGAGTCAAAGCGAAAGTGCGAGAGAGAGGTCCGACTTTTTTCCACTTTTAGGTTAGGTATGCGCGCTCA
>JAPYYV010000377.1:0-34109 GCA_030522625.1 Copidosoma aretas
ATCTAAATGCTGACTACTATCGAGCATAATTACATGAAAAATAGATTTAAACATTATTTTCTGATGACATTCATCAAGAGCGTAAGTTTTAATCGTTTGATTTCGTTGTATATCAAGATCACGTAAAGGTTAACAAAGGAAAACGTATGCGTGCATAGAACATATAATCTATTAATAAGAACGTATTTTTGTCATAAATGCTCTAAAACTTGTTACATTTAAGACATTCCACTTTATCTAACGAATGAGTACAGTGTAATACGTGAGTGTTCTGCTCTTTGGCTTAGTCCGTGCTCTCGTCTCTTCTTATCGCTGATAGAGCGCTCTATAAAAAAGCAAGAAAAACCGAAAGTAGGAAAATTTTTTTTTGGATTTATGTGGGATGGTAACGGGTAAATTAAGCAGTGCCAGCAGAAATATACTTGAGATTTATATTGAAAAAATAGTTATTACCTGGTAAACTTGTACAAAGTTACGGTGCGTCTAGAAACCCCCATAGCATTGTACGTCTCTGAAACGTTTCAGAAACGTGAATCCCGAAACATTGTAACGTTTTTTTGAAAGAGCTAGAAACGTTTCTGCAATGTTTTTAAACCCATCTTTTGTCCGACTTGGTTGGAAAATAGGAAGGTATCTCAAACGTTTCGAAAACGGTTTTGAAACGTATTTTAGTATAAATTTATGATATAAAGAAACGTTATTTTGAATTGTTTTTAATTGTTGTAAACGTGTTAGAACTCGTACCAGATGATAAAAAAGGATCAACAATAATCGTAATATAAAAGTGAAAAAAAAGTGCCTGAATAGGGATTCGACCTTGCGACGCAGAGCTGCAAGGCAAGGATCTTATCCACATGGTCAGAGTAGATAAGATATGATGGTAGTTATTTTTGTCTATATATAGTACAATATAGCTTCGTTTTTGTTTTTCTAGTTTTTGAAAGTAAATAGATAATTAGTAAAATTTTTTTCTTATTAATCAAAATTATTTATTAAATCAGTATAAGTTTTCAGTAAAAGGGACCCCAATACCTATAAAAGTACCTGTAATTACCCTTAAAAGTTTCATTATGGGAATCCCTCAAGTTCGAGGTACATAGATACTTTGTCCTGGAAAATTTATCACCTTTCGTCAATCAAGTGCGATGTCCAGGTGTAATTGCCCTTTGAAGATGATGTCTAGGTGAAGTACTGCGGGAAGCTAGACTTTTTTGACCTTCCGGATATCAAGTCCGATGATTAGGTATGAATGCATGCCGAAGATAATATCCAGGTGATGTGCCTCATAAAATTGGATTTCTTAGGGTTTTTTTTCCAAGACAACATTGTAGTCAGTCGCATTTCCGGAAGGTTAAAAAAGTCTAGCATCCTGCAGTACTTTACGTAGACATTATCTTCAGAGTGCACTTATACCTGGACATCGCGCTTGATTGCTGAGAGGCCATAAATTTTCTAGGACTAAGTATCCATGTACCTTGATTTTTAGAAATTCCCGTGATAAAACTTTCAAGGGTAATTATAAGTACTTCTATAGGTATTGGGATCCCTTTTACGGAGAACGCATACTGTCATTTCTGATTTAACAAATAATTTTGATTTATAAGGATTAAATTTGGCCAATTATCTATTTCATCTCGAAAACTAGAAAAAAAAAAAACGAAGTTATATTGTACCGTACATGGTCCAAATCAACTACCACTGTATCCATCTACTCTGGCCAAGTGGATAAGATGCTTGCCTTCCCACTCAGGGCAATTTTTTTTTCATTTTCATATTACTATTATTATTGGTACTTTTTTTATCATCTGATACGAGTTCTAACACTTTTAAAAAAAATTTAAAATAATTTTTTTTTTTTTTTAAATATGTAAATAGTTTTGTATTAAAAAAAAGTTTGAAAACCGTTTTAGAAATGTTTCGGATACCTTCCTATTACTTACCGAGGCGGACAATATAAAAGTTCAGAAATGTTTCAGAAACGATCCAAGCTCTTTTAAGGAAACGTTTTAATGGTTTGGAATTCACGTTTCTGAAACGTTTCAGAAACGTACGATGCTATGTGGGAAGTACTAGAGCCGTCTTGCATACCATTTTTAATTTCTTCATATTCATTAAACAAATTTTGTTTGTGTGCTTGTATGTCAAGAATGATACAAAAATTTTGAAAATATGCCTTGTTATATTTCGTTTGAAAAGCGACGGACGTGATTTTAAAAATTATAAAATAATAGCGAATTCAAAGTCTACGTTTATTTTATGGAAAATTGGAGGGGTACAGTTTTTCTATGATTGGTAACAAAGGTAAGGAGGTGTATGAATGATATCAGAAAATCGCTAACGTAGTTTCCTGCTTGCTCTTTAAGTAATACTTGTCCATTAAGCGGTGTTTGCAGGTTCTTAGGAAAGTTAGTGATTTAAGATCTGCGAAAGGTCATCTGCAGAAACAATATATATGAATTGATTTCCATTTCTGCATTCAAATAATAATTTGGTAGAACAGGAGGGCCTGATAGACTGGTGGCACGAGACTGATTTTCAAATATGATTAGTAACAGTCAGATAGATCGAAAAATGTATGCTTCATATCAAAATTATGGAGAAAATATACTTTTCCAGTCTTGCACGCATGCACAAGATTGTTCTCCCATTCAAAACCTATGAGCGCGAGTAAGAGGGTCACTGTCTTACTCGCACTCATAGGTTTTAAATGGGAAAACCATCTTCCGCGTGCGTTTAGGACTTACAAAATATATTTACTTCATAATTTTGATATGAAGCATCCATTTTTTTAATTTCCAGACGGTTACTAATCATGTTTGAAAATCTGTCTTGTGCCACCGGTCTATGAGGCTCATTGATCAAGACACTGATGAATCAAATGTAATTGACATTATTGTTAATCAAGATTTACAAAATGCAAGACACGATACTCTAAATCTTTGTCTTAGCTTATCTCATGAAGGACAAGATTAAGAGTAATTATAAAGAATTTTTAGAATTAAATATTTTTTTTTTAGAAAAATTACCTAAAGGCTAAATATTTTGATTACTTGATCATTTATATCGTGACAAGTCAATGTCAAAGAAGTGCTGGTTCAAATTATTACACTCACAAGACAATATTTTCAGTGTAATTTGGATGACTACTTTAAATATGGAGACATGTGTGTTCTCATTACTAAAGTAAACGCAAAAGCTTTATTTCTTGTACCATTTGCTGCAAGAGCATCATCTCAGGATTAAAGTATATGAAAAATCTCTATGATGACAACGATTTTGATAAAAAAATATTAGCTTAAACTGTAAAAAAGTTTGTAAATCACGTGTGGTATATAAAATCAGAGTTAGCTGCTATGCTGCACTTTGAAATCAATGTATTATGAAAGCTCAACACTCCTATACAGCAATGAATTTGTAGGGGCTCTTTATAAGTTAGAAAAAAAATTGTTTCATCAAATTCGCAGTATTACACGTGCGTATATTCCAAATTTTAACGAAGTACTCACTAAACACCTGGTTATATTTGGATTCTCGTGCGATTTTACTCTTGCGAAGCTTGTTCTACTCCTGGATCGATTTCAGATAGGGTGTCACGGCAAAATGATTTCGGAATTATTTATTATATAAAAAGGTACATGGAAATGTTAGTACAAAAACGTGTGAGTAAATAATTGTATGTAACTTTTTATATGATAATTAGTCCCAAAATTTTTCCGCAGGTAACATATCTGCATTTTATCAAGGAGTAGAACAAGCTTTGCATAAGTATAATCGCATGAAAAGCCAAAAGTATTCAGAGGTCTAGTCAGTACTTCTTAAAAACTTAAAATATACGCGTAAGTTATGATACAAATTTTATGAAATACTTTCGTTCCAGCTTATAAAGAACCGCTTTTCTGTAATAGAAAATTTTTTTTTTAATAAATATAAAAAGACCACTCAAATAATAATTACAATTTGTGAGCTATGTTAGAGTGTTGATCCTCCTTAAATGAGCAGAAACAAAAAATGGTTAGCGCATCATTATCAGATTGCAGCAAATTTATGTCTGGAAATCATATACTTGTAAATAAAAATTATACAAATCAATTTGTCGTGTTAGAAGATTACGACTTTTTAGCAAAAAAAAGTTAAGGAGTTCGTAAAAGGTTTGATATTGATACTACTTTCTCGTCTAAGGATCCATCTATTTGCAATAAAGAGCAGAGCTAGCTACATAGCTTCGAAGTCGTTCAAAAGTTGTTGTGAACGAGGTTGCAAAGAGACAAGTAAATTGAGCGACCAAAATTTGAATGTGTACAAAAAATTAACAGCACAAACAGTTCCGGTTTCCTGTCATGAAATATAACAGCAACTTATTTTCTACACTGGAAAAAAAAAGTTGTTACGACTATTCAGTTAAGCTTGCTATCAACTTATACTGAATTTGGAGAAAATGATTAACTTTGGTTATTTTCCGAATTATAATGAATCGATATGAACAATTATTAGTAAGAATGATACATTTTATTAGTAAAAAATAAAGTTTGTCATTTACATCAACTCTTACAATGTTTAACTGAACATTATTTGATATAAAATTTTCGACTGGCATAATAAGTTTGTTGCACTTTTTTACTCCTTACTTTGTCGAACAGGTGGATGAGCAGAAGTAATATTATCAAAGAATGCAGAGGACGACAGTACGTATACCTATGTATTTTCAGCTACATACTCGGTAATGTTCATCACAGTTATATACATAGAAGAAGAAGTACCCTTTGTCCTTGAAGAGTCCGCCAGATACGTCTCATGACAATGCTTACTATTTTCTGGGACAATTTTAAGCAATAGGGGAGCACTCTGTAGCTGAATGTGATCATAAGTAATCTTCGGTAAATATAAGACATTTAAGCTCCCAATATTCAGTGAATCTATTTATTTTTCAATATTAAAGTATCACATCTTTGAGATTTAGGAAATTCGCAGAAATACTTACAGAATTGTATGAAGTCAAAGCTTGGATTTACCACAAAGCATTTGTAAAAGTACCTCATGGTGTCTATAAGAAAGAGAGAGGAGGAGTTGATGCTAATGATCTTCTGTGTGGTGAATATTCAAAATTTAGAGAATTGATTTGCACAGCTGAGAACAAACCCATTATTAGGGCATCATTTTTCACTCAGAAAAAGTACGATTTCATGTTATGTTCAGCTAGATGTCGATTTAGCTTTGTTGTGCCAAGAAAATTTTGATTTTGATGAAGACGGGCTTCTAAAATTGTGTGAGTCAACTTATGTTTACCGACGTTTAAGTACATACCAAGATGTTACTGGCTTACACTATATAAATCATCTTAAAATTTTAAAGACGGATCTAGCTCCAAAATTGTTAAGTAAAATCGTTCTTGTCGAACTACTATGTAACTGGCCTCATATATGTGTATCGAAATTATATCTTAAAATTTTGGTGTTTCTAAATTTTTAAATAAATTACCAAATTGGTCTTATTTTCTGTTTGTTATAAAATTTTAGATATAGCTCGATTTATACAATTTAAAAAATTAAGATACTAAAGAACAAGTAAGTGCGTAATAAAAGAATGTTGAGAGGGAAATTTAACAAATTTAAAATCAACCGATTCATGTAGTTCAATCTAACGTACAAAAAAAAAGATGAGAAACATAGTGAGATTTCAAAACAATCCATGAACGTGCAATCTGATGGTAAATATGATTTGTTAACTGAATTTATGATATTTGTTACAAGTATTTAGGCTCAAGCGATCAATACTTATTGCAAAACATAAACAGGCTTTGACTCTGCTATTAGTGTCAAGTTTAATTTGGTACATCAGAACATCGCTGTTTGTAAAGCCCTCAAAACTCGTCGTTTTGCATTTGTTTTTACAGCACTTAAAGGTAATTATTAAACTCTAAGTAAATTTTCAAGCACAAATACATTTATTTAAATTATTTAACCGATGGAAATAACGTCCCGTCTACACAATTAATATTTCATTATTTATTGAGGGTATTATGCTTACATATTGTATTATTCTTAAATTTATAATTAGTACATCTATTATTTAAGGTGGCTCATCACCTCTGTATAGCACGTATTTTTAATATTTTATAATAAATGTTTATTAAAAGTTATAAGAAGTGTCACTTAGCCTGACAATAATATGGCTAGTGCTACATATCATACAATCCTTTTTTTTTAATTTTGATGTTTAGTTATTCAGATACTAAAGCATAAAAAAACATTCAATAAATTACTCTAATCTTTGTCAATTGACATCTTATCTATTATTTATTGGATTGATTATCTTACTTGAACAAGTTAATTCGGAGCCATCTCAAAAAAAATTTCAAATACTGTGATAGTTTTCCTAGATATAGGCGAATAGAACTATAAAAAATAAGTAGACAATTAAACATTCTCGGAAACCAATCTAAGTTTTTGCAATTTTTTTTATCAGGACTCTCAATAGATTCATTCAAAAAAAATAATCAACTTAAAAAATTGAAAATCGGATATAAATTGAAAAAGATTAAATTAATTTATCGAATTTTTTTTACGCTTCGGGATCTGAAAAATAAAACAACAAAATAATATAAATAATGGCATAATATTTAGCACTAGCTATATTATTGTCAGGATAAGTGGCACTTATGAAAAATTCTATTAGACATTTGTAATATAATATCGAAAATACGAGCTTTATAGGGGTAATGAGCCACCCTTAATAAAGCGATAAGGTAAAAAGCACTTACAAAAATACAAATTTTACTTTTTTTAACTTTCCTGTCACGTTCATGATTTTTGTATAAATAATAAACGGTTACTACAGTACAAAAATTAAACATTTTCGTAGAACTGCAAATTATTGAAATTGATTACATTTCAAAACATCCAATTGTTGGAAGTAAAGTAATGAAGTGACATCTGTTCAAATTTTATATTTTCCTTTGAAGTTCCTACCGACACATTTGCTTAAAGTTGACGGTTTGATGGAAGAAACTTTATCGCATATAAAATTTTTAAAGTCACAAGAACAAGATATTTAAATAAATTCAATGCATGGTAATCTGTGGTAAGAACTCTTGCAAAATTTTGATTTAGTTAGCAATACAGGTATTGTCCTTCTCACGTATGTGTTAATCAAGTTGGACTATTGTATGCCACCATCTCCGGTTGCCACTAAATTTTTCTTTGAAGCTTGAAAGTACTGTATTTTGTGTAGGTTTTCATACAACAGATAGAAAATAATATAGAAATGATTTCGTATTCGAGCTTTTGATAAAAGAAATAAAGTAGTTGCGAGAAAATGGAGTCGAAGTTCATACAGGACACAGAAATTAGAATTATTCTCTATAATCGCGTTAATACTCGGAGATAATCTGGGTTCAAACAATGGTTAAGGATCCATAGGTCATTTCCGATCCATAGGTTTATTTGTTATGACAAAATTTCATGAAATTTGTTATGCGGGCGTAAAAAATCGGGAAATATAACCAACGACAATGAAACATTCAATATAGTGGTAAGAATCTGTGAGATAAACATAAAAAATATTTACTTGACTACAGTACGAATAAGTGGTATAAAAGGTACTTGCGCATCTTAAAAGTTAAGCATCTTTAATGTAATACCAAATACGACTTTATTCAATTTATGATCTAATAGAGTAATGTATAATGATGGGGTTTTCCACATTTTATTAAAATTTATTTTAGATAAAAAGTCTTATACTATAGATTATCTCGACCATCAAATACAAATAATTTACCTTTAAGTTCTGATTTTCGTATACATTCGTATACTGACTACACCATCAGCTTGTATGCCGATTAGTTGATAAATTATCAATGTATATCCTGGTACGTGATTAATAGCGTAACAAAACTATAATGTAAAAACGTGTCAAATAAAACAGTAAAATTTGTTCTCATTGCTCTGTTTGAATTATATTAAACAAGTTTTGTCGTAATATTGTTCTTTCGCTATTAAAAACATGACAAAACATAAATTGATAAATTTATCAATTATTAGGCACACTAGTTGATGGTGTAGTCAGTATACGAATGTATACAAAAATGAGAACTCAAATGATAAAGCTTATCATCAATGGGTGAATTCCCAAACGAATCATTTTATATAATTTACCTTAGTTAGAAAATATTGAACTACCACCTGGGATAAATCTTAAATATGGAATAGGAAATATAAGATAGAAAACGAGTGCTTCTGAAATGCTCTTTTTAGTGGTATGGAATTAATACCTGAAAGTAATGAGACTTATAATTGGTATATAAAATCGTTTTACTAAGAAACCTAAAAGTCCTTGGAATCTTCGTCCAATAAAATTATTATTTGATAGCTATAGGGACTTGATATCAGTTAGGTAAAATTAATTTATTTTTTTCTAAATAATTACATTCATATTTATTTACAGCTTAAATGTGAAAGATAATTCAGTTAACCATAATCCTACGTTCTATACAACGAGTTTTTCTCTTAATAATTTCAGTATGAATAATATAGTTTATAAAAAAGGGTCAATTATTGTTGCAGAAATCCATAAAGTTTTTTCTAAGATGGTGGGATTACAAACGTTACTAAGGCATATCTTGTTAACGAGAGAGTTTTTTTTTAAAGCATTCCTTCAACTGTCATAGGACGTAGTTCTAAGTTTTTCACTCACAGTATATTTGTAGGAGATGTAAAAAAATTAGTTACAGTAAGTTTGCGACTCAAATTGTACGTGTTGCGTTTGAAAAAAACAATGTGCAGTAATTTGCATTGTGACATTTCTTTTGACTATTGTCTTTTTATTTATCATAATGTATTTAATTGTATGTTAACAGTTGTTACATAAAAAAAGTTTTGATATTTTCAAAGAAAACAGTAAATAATTTATTTTTAACCTATTCAGTATCATACGTTGTTAGTTTTACGAAAAAATGATAGTAATACCCAGTGTAATGATGATTACAATAATAAATGGGTGACAGACAGTATACGGATACAGTAGGAGTCTCACGAGAAGATCATCACTCCCTTTAGGCACTCTTTACGTACACAAAACAAATGGATACACGACTTCATGAGTAGAATTTGACACGCCGCATGGACGTGACGGCACCTCTAAGAGTGCAAAGTACTGCCAATGTACAGTGCATGTACAGTTCGTTCTGCGGGACAAGCGTCACAGTGTACAAAAGGGGTCACACCAACAAGCAAGCTGACGCTATGCCTCCTCTCGGTGACCAAGGAACACCCGCTTACTCGTACTGTTTGTCCCATCCATCAGCACTGTCTTTTTCTCTCCGTGTGGGTTTATATATTAATGTGCTAATGAGGTTGTATCGCGGACAAGCTTTGGCCCGTAGAGGCGCTGCCGGAAACATTCAAGATGGTGTCTACGCGTATACAAAGTAGACACATAGTTTGCTTGGTATGCATACGTAACAAGCATATATATGTATACTTTGCATACGCATAGACACCATATTGAATTTGACCAGCATCACCTCTATGGGACAAAGCTTGTCTGCGATATAACCTCATACATAGAAAAAAAAATGATTGATATGAATATTTACAATGTATTCTCACTCTGCCAATATGATTTTATTTTATGTTAAAGTATTGTAAACTGTTGCACGGTTTTAAGCATGATTGTATTTTATGACAGTGTGTTGAATTCTTTAGGCTAATTTATTGTTAAAGATACAAGAGTGGCAATTATGTGGAACAACTGTACTCGAAATTTACTTGTAATATTTTTGATGAATGACATCATGGATAACTTATAAGTTCAAGTTCATTTATTAGCGAAATATGTTTGGTTTTATGTGTTTTCAATGCATTATTACAACAAAGTTTGCACGACTTAAAATTTTGGTAACTGTTTCTGCTGGAAACTATCGATTACAAAGTAAATTGTCGGTCACTTACTAGTTGTTGTAGTAACATTCAAAGTTGAGCTTCCTCTTACTTGCTCTAAAGCCTAAAAATATGATTTTCGAAGAGAAAAATTGCTTCTTTTACGTCTGACACCTGTCTTTTAACGATTTAGACAAACCTTAACGCCTACCGAAAGTGGTTTTGGCGACTGTTTAAAGCAGAAAATGTAACATCAATCGTTTTTCTTCGTCCACGACCTCGTTTGTGTACTTTAAACTACTAGGAGTACTACAAGTAGCATAAGGGACATGGAGCAGCAAGTCTTTACAGTATTATTTGAAAGTTAAGTATTCAATACACAAGTAAGATTGCGTGAATATTATTATAATAGTAAACGAGTTCTTGTTAATACTTACCTAATTGTATGAATAAGATAATTCAAATTCTTTTTCTTTATATCGATCAACTTTTTTTCAGCAGGGTATTAAGCTATACAAAATAAGAATAAAATTCTAGTCATACTTAGTACGTAAGCTTGAATCAAACAAAAGAAAGCCTATGAGCTTAGTCCCAGAAGAGCCTCGATAGACCTATGTAAAAACTATTAGGACCGCACTTCTAACGGAGCTAGGCTAGAACACATAGATATAAGTATTTCAAAATGTTTAACGTAAAAGTGTAGTGAATCCAGGATACCTGAGACAAAATTATAGACGTCTGTTTTCGTATTTCTAATACAGGTGTTTATGTAACATTACATATTTTGTAGGTCAACGTCACTTAGTGGGCCCAAACGCCATTTTTTGTGTCAAAATAAAATAGCGGCGGCTGTGATAATTCATTTAAGATGAATTTCTACGACGCTTTCTCCAGATAATTACTTTATTTTCAAAACAGGTAACCTTTTCTATATAAAAATGATGTCTATATAGGGTATTTGGGTTGCTGAACATAAATTGGACATTGGCATCTAAAAATTGAAAATGGTAAATCTAATATGGCGGTCAAAGAAATAAAAATATCAGCCTTAATGTACAAAAATGAGTCTAGAGGGTTTTTTTTGGGTTGCTCAACACGAATTTAACATTATAATTCTATAATTTAAAATAGCCAATCTAATAGCACGACCAATAATAAAAAAGAGCCAAATTAGACAAAAATGAGTCTATTGTGATACTTGGGGTCGCTGAACGCCAATTTCAGATTATAATTTTAGGATTAAAAATGGTAGATTCAACATGGCAGCGAAAAAAACGAAAAAGTACGCCAACAATCATTGGACAAAAATCAGTCTACTGGGATGTTTAGGGTCGCTGAACGCGAAATTTGGCATTCGAATTTTTAAAATTTGAAAGAGCGAATCGAATATGCTGGCTCTAAAAATAAATAGATGTCAACACTGTACCAATATTAGTTTACAGATGTATTTTGGATCACTTAACACAAATTTAACTTTGATAACAAAATTTTAATGGCCATTAATATGGTAACTCAAAAAGAAATTCAGAAAAATATACAAAAATAATCTACTAAAGTTTTTCAGGTTAGTGAACATAAATATGATGTTACAACTTCTTGTGGTTATCCTTGGAGTCTAAGATCTCTTCTTCTATTTCATGGTACTCTTAATTATCTCTGTAAGGAAAACATTATTTTTAAATTAGGCATTGTATACATTACGGCGTAGTGTATAAATAATTAGCTTAAAACACTCTCGTTAAACATATCGTTTAATATTATTAAACTTTCTGAGCTGTAGAATATCAAATTTTTTCATAGCTCGAAGAAAATTTTAATATTTTAAACATTAGAGTTGCTGCTCAATGAACGTGATAACAACTTAATAAGTACGAATTTTGTTGTCCGTTAAGATCTTCAAATATTTTTGTTGTCTATTCGAATGATACTTGGCAAAATTAAAATAATACTAAAATCTATTTATTGCATTATTTGTTTGTTTTAGTAATGCATCAATATTCCAATTGATTAGTTCAAAAAATCGAAGGTGCTTAATTATCTGAGATTGTAAGTGTCACATAAATTATTAATATAAAACTATCTATAATTGATTTATATAAGTGTGCAAAGTATCTGTGCCTATTTACTACAGTATATTAGTACCTTCTATTCTAATTGTTTGTTAAAATGTGGGCACTACAGGGCTAGTGGAGATAAGAGGGCCTGTTGTGGTTAAATCGTCATCCGTAGTTCTTTTTAATAGGGTAAGTTGTGTGTGATACGTTACGAATGTATCCCTGGCTTGACTGCAGGGTGATGCGTCGGGCGGTGTGTTCCGTTCCGCCTGGTCCGATGATACCCCCTTTACCCAGGCTGTCGGATGTAGGGGAAAGTGGCAGAGTGGGGTGGAAGTCTCGACCGAGGTTAATCCAATTTGGCCGCTGGGCTGCTTGGTTCCGGTGGCATCTACGGTAGGTAAGGCCGGAACGAGCGCTAACCCCTTACCTAGTGCTTTACACACCTTGAAGTGCTTAGCTTCCAAAAGCAAGTAAGCAGACCACGCAGTCCCCCTCGATATCTCCTTTAGGTGATGCCATTACAGAGGTTGAATAGAGACACTAGTAGACTGCCCATTCAAGGCAAAGACTGCTGGACACCATTGCTGCTAGGCAATGTTACGACGGCTAGCCACTGCTGCTGGGCTTAACTGCTTCTAGGCACTGCTATGACGGCTAGCCACTGCTAATAGGCTCCGCTGCTGTTACTTCTGGCCCCAGTGGTTAAACTTTAATAGTTTGAAGGAGGGATTCGGGAGCAAAAACACTCCACCAAAAATATTGGTCCTTCGGATGGTTTTATTGAGACAACTGCCTTGACACCTACCAACTTCTCCCCACGCACGGGCCCACAGACCCTTTATTTAAAGCCTACAGCGCGCAGATTCAGTAGTGGGGCAGCAAGCTGGTCAAGCACGGCGTCGTGGCTGAGTACGTAACTAACTTATAAGCTATTCTATAAGGAGAAAAGCACGCTGTAATTTTGAACGATAAATTGGTGTGGAATTGTGCGTTTAGTATATAATGTATTTTTTAATGCGCGAGGTTAACATCAAGTTTAAATGAGAGACCATCCGGTATTGGAAAAGCTTAGTCAATTGCTTTACTTTCTAGAGTTGTTTACTGATAAGGGGGCTGTAAGGGCACCGAAATATTTTGTAACATGCGTGTCTCGATATCACGTAAAAAATCACCCAATTATTGTCAATATCGCAGTATGTGTGAATACTACGAATTTTTTATAAAAATTGCCTTAGTATTGTAGGCCAAAGCAGAAATAAAATCTTATTTATTCACAATTTAATAATACTTTAATTGTTTATGCGTAATTAGGAGTGTACTTACGTATTATTAGTAAAAATTTAGATAAAAACAGTTTTTTTTCAATTGTCTATGAGATGGTAAGACAATAAGTAGCCCACCAGCTTTTGTAGTGGCTCTGTTAGACATGTAGATAAGTTACACTATTTATTATAATTTTACAGTACTATACTCTTCGTACCCTTTTTATAAGAACTAAATATTTCCGATATTGAAAAAATTTTATTGTTTAGTCATTTGGCGATTGCTGCAATTTCTAAGGTAAAATGTCTCAACGTAGGACGTTGCTTATGTCTTTTAAGAAGCTACTATGTTGTACATATATCTTTAGTCTTGAATAATTATATGTGTCAAGATACTTTAAAAAAATTAAAATAGATATATGGCTAAAATTTTCAGCAATATGCATTTGATATTCCTTATTATTATTTCATTTTACGAAAAACAGTAAGAAACAATTATCAATATAACTTTTTAACCTACAAGCCTTTCAAAAGTGTCGTAAATTTGATCTGTAAGATTACACGCATAAAAAACATTATACTCTCATGGTATTTGTAAGGAGTCTCCGACGGCACACACAGTGTCGAAAGTATTATTGTCGAATACTTCAAAGAATTTGTTGCGATATTCGAAAACTGTGCCGAAAGTATTCTCATATTATTATCTTTGAATAAGGCCTTTGTAACCCATAGATAGTTTAATAACAGTTTTTAAAGAGTATTTTAACCGTGATTATAATTTTTATAGCATTCTTAAAATATTCTCTTGAAGTATAGTGGATTTGAGAAATAACAAAAAAAAAAAAATTTTGTAAGGAGGAGTAGGTACCTGCAAATATTGTCTGAACCATTTGCTTTTAATTCATGAATTTATCATCACAGAAAAAAAATTTAGATAGTCGGGCTCGAGCCCCGGATACCAAAGGTCCTCATGCGACACAAGCACGCCTAACCACTCGGTTACGAAATCTTTATGTATTATATGCACTATATGCCTACATAGCTTACTAATACTTTAGATACTTTATTTTCAAAATTTTCTATTGTAAATTCAATCATACGGCTATTTGAAAAATGATTATTCAGATAATATAATTTTTTATTGAATGTAATAGTACTTAAATCAGAACGAGCTACATAACATTATAAGGTTAAACATAATTAAGATATTATGTTGCAGGACTATATGCTTGATTTTGAATTTTATTAAATAATTTACTAGTTGATATCTTTATCAATCAGTAAGGAATAATATTACTCACTCTTTGTAAAAGAAGGGATATATGTTTATAAAAAATCATGGAATGGCCATTGATTACATACGATTTTTTATTAGTGAATACCAGAAGCTTTTTTAGTGCAGTGGTGTGTCTGTCGCTTCTGGACACAAAGATTATTGGGTCGAATCCCCGAATTTTTCGTTTTTTTTTTTTTAACAGAAATATTTTTTTATACGCAAGCATTTTTGCTAAATGATTTTCGCAATTTTCGATTCACCTCATGTTATGACGGTAAATTAAACATTTAAAGCATTAACCGTCTGAGACCTGGAGGTCGGACATTTACTATAATATAACTCGTTCTTATTGTTTGAGCAAAGAAAATGGGTTTAAAATCTAAAAAAATTCTTTGTACGTAAATTATTATGAAAAAAATCAAATAGTAATTTTTTTAATAGAAAAAAATTTTAATTTTTTTTCATCAATAGAGCAATCTTTAATTGGAGATCTTAGTGAGAGTTATCGTCATTATATTCTGCTCCATTACCTGATGAATTAAGGAAAGAAATATATATATTACTAGTACTTTGTCAAGCAGGAGACTTCAACAATTAAAGGATTGATAGAATGTTCGCTCATGTAAGGAAATAAGATAACGAAAAATCATGAGTAGGATGGTAAGAATAGGGGACATCTCACCTATAACCACGAGAAGCTTTGGCAGCATAGCAGTATGTCTTTTGCCTATGGACCCGGAGATCATCGGGTCAATTTCTCGAATTCTAAATTTTTTTTTTTTTTTTCAATAATTACGATGTTTAGCAGATAAAAATATAAATTATTATTTATAGAGAAAAATTATTTTTAAAAGATAGTCCTATTATATTGCATTAAATATTATGACGCTACAATAAACGTTTTTAAGCACTTACTGACTTGCAGTATACCTGGTGATCTGCAATCTAAGCTTAATTATTTTATCTTTGTGACAGTGATAGGTGTAGTAGGTTAAATGATACAATCAAACACTTTTCTACAAATAAAGGGTGACAAAACAAATAAAATATTAATTTTTCTGCCTAAAGAAGATTAGAAGTTATGGTAATTGTCAAAAATGTTTGTAATACAATAGGTTTCTGCTAATATTCAAGATCTAAGTCAAAATGATGGACAAAACATTTTTTTTTATTCACAGATAAAGTATCCGAAAAATGTCTAAAAACAGGTATTTTGCCCTGCTTAATATTAGAATAGTTATTATAATTAAATAATGTAACTTAATTCGGGCTACTTAAATTAGAGAAACTCATAAATAAGCAAAATTGTTGCGTTAATATTCTAACTTGAGCTCTTACTTGCTCCAAAGCCTATAAATATGATATTCAAAGAGAAAAATTGCTTCCTTTACGTCTGACACCTGTCCTTTCAATATTTAGTCAAACCTTAACGCCTACCGAAATTAGTTTTGGCAACTGTTTAAAGCAGAACATGTAACATTCATTGATTTTCTTCGTCCACGACTTCGTTTGTGTACTTTAAACTACTAAGAGTACTGCAAGTAGTTGCAAAATAAATAAATTATTGTAAAAAGCTAAATCAATAGTGTACATGTTTTATAGACTTTTAGCTACTTTTTATCGTTCACTTCCCGTGTAACTTTACTAAAGTTTCCTATGTATGAGGCATTCCACGTAAACAGAAAAAAAAAAGAAAAAATTTTCCTCTAAACTTTAAAAATCGTTAGTACTATATTAGAAAAGAATACTCGAATTTTTTTAGATTTTTTCACCAACACCCTTACAGTCAGTGACGGTCACAATTTCGAAATCTTTTCTTGGATCGCGAACTTCTTGACTTCAGAGACAAATCATAACGTATTAAGAAAAAAAAAAAAAAAATACAAATTGTTGGCATTTTTCTCGTTGGATACAATAAAAATATTGGAGAAAATTTTAAGGTTAGTCTAACCCCTTATTTAGAAGTTCTAAGTATTAAAATCGATTTTTAGAAGAGTATAGCAATTTTTATTTTTAGTTTTTTTTTTGCTTGTCATATACATTATCAAATAATTTTTAGTTCATGATAGGCAAACATAAAATGTTGGCGCTAGAGGGCGCTTAATGTTAAAAAATACATTTTCTACGTTAAATCTTGTTCCGAATGACGAAAAACTATGTGTAAAAAGTTTTTTCTATTATAAAATAAGGCGCGTAATACTATCTTAGTGTCAAATTTAGTGAATTAAAAATATTTCATCAAATATGTGGCCGATATTTTAAAAATTATTTAATTTTGCAAGTTAAAAGATACGACGAAATTCAACGTAAAATTTTAGATCGAAAATGTCCTGTGAAAAATTTTCCTAAATTCCGTCATTTTCGGGAAAAAAGTCCGTTAATATTTGGAATACTTGACTCGACAAATTTCGATGATAATATGTAATACAATTGTGAATTCCTATACAGTGTAGTATGTCAGTGCCCTTTAGCTGTTATAGCCACTGATTACAAATCCAGTGTCGGGTTGATAAAATTCAAAATATCGAATCCAAAATTGCGGCCAAAATTTTTCAAATTAACAAATTGTGCATATTGAAAAATATTACTATAATCTAAGCAAATTTTTGAATCAGAATATTCTCTGCTATGTTTTCGTAAATTACGTCATTTTCGAGAAAAAAATCCATTCATATTTGGAGTTCTTTGACTCGACAGATTTCGATAATAATAGGTATCATATGTTATTGTATGTAGGTGATTGTTGAACTGTAGAAGTAAATGAATTCTAGCGTTTTGTTTATAAGTATTTTTTTACTTTTATTTGGGAAATAGTAGCTACTTTCTCACAATAAAAATTGTACAGAAATTTACAATATTTTTCATTTTTCAAAAGCAGAAAAGAGTGAATAACCCTTATCTTCAACGTATTCATCATCTTAATTTATCAAGCAATTTTTCTTTTGTAAGCTCTGAACTCTTAAAAAATAATTTAATCTTTACAGAACTAGAAAATGGGTTTGTTTGATTAAATTTGATGTAAGTAAGAGGAAGGGTAGTTCAGGAAGCAGAATGTGAATAAATGGTATGGTACTCAAGGGCACAGTTTATAAAGTTGCGGCACATCTTAGTGCATAGGCGTATACATAGTTTAATAAAGATATTAGGTGTGCTGCACGGTTGGGCGAATCAGTAGAATTTTCATCCTGTAACTTTCTGTACAACATTCTATTGATTTTCCCACCACTGGTATGATGTCGCACATCTTGTTCTTTCTTAATAGAAATTTACAAGCTTCGAGAAAGTGAACGGACTATCATGGAACGGCTGCTGACTGGTAGCCTTATCCCATAAAATCAACATAGGCTTGCGTGCGACACTTATAGCTACAGCATATATAAATATATAAGTCTGATAGCTTTTTTCACTTACTTCTCCGAAGTTCACTAGTCTATATGACCAAGAAGAGCTCGTAAACAAGCGACCAGACATATTTAAAAAGCAATTAATCAGGAATCACACAATATAGTGTAAACACAAAGATGAGAATAAGCGTGTACTAGCTTTTTTTGGAATATGACTTATAATTGAATTTAGATTACGACTTACTTTTTCTATTCGGAAAATTCGTCTATTTCACAAACGCTAGCTGCCATATAGGATCTGCCATTTGGAATTTTATAAACCCGACACTAGAATTGTAATCAGTGACCCTAGAAACTAAGAGGCACCTGCATATTATTGGCCCTGTGCAAAAGCAGTTGCGACTTTTGAAATGCTACTCCTGTCGGATCAAACTGGGGGCTTCACCCCCTTTATTTCCAATATTTCAGTGGAAAGAATCAAAGTAATCAATGATAACAAGAAAAAAAAAATCGTTTACTGCGTAGCGCTTGGATATTAAATGCATGAATGAATTCCAAATCGAATAACCATAAAGAAGTTGTGGTAAATTAATTTATATAATCATTCGGCATGTTTAAGTTATATTTTAGATACCGTCGGTAATATATATATCCATACTCGTTCGTGTAAGTTGTGTTTAGACTGACAGCCGTTACTCATGCTGGTGTCATTTCGTCTATCCCCTTTCTTCAGCTGCACTAGGCGAATACTGTATACGAATGCCCAATCACATTACCTAGTATTATTGAAATTGGTTGAGTCAAAGAATTTCAAATATTAACGAATTTTTTTCTCGAAAATGACGTAATTTACGAAAATGTTGCATGAAACATTTCGATTCAAAATTTCACGTAAATTATAGTTGTATTTTTAATATGCAAGATTCGTTAATTTGTGAAATTTTATCCGCCAGCTTGGACTTGCCATTTTGAATTTTATTAAATCGACCCTAGATGTGTAATCAGTGACCCTAACAGCTGAGGGGCACCTATATATTATACTGTATAAGAATTCACAATTATATAACCTATTATTATCAAAATCTGTCTGGTCAAAGAATTCCAAATATTAACTGATTTTTTTCTAGAAAATTACGTAATTTACGAAATTATTGCAGGTTAAATTTCCAGTCTTAAATCTTACGTAGATTATCGTCATATTGTGTAATTAAAAAATTGAGCAATTTCAAAAATGTTGTCCACCATATTGGATCCACCATTTTGAGTGTACAGAATTTGACACTGAGATCGTATTACCCGCCTTTTTTTGTATCAAAAAATACTTTCTACACATACTTTTTCGTCACGTGGAACAAGATATAACGTAGATACTGTGTTTTTTTACATTGAGCCCCCTCTAGCGCCCATATTTCACCTTTTAGCATTTAAACTACAAAATTTTTCGATAATGCATATAATTACTTGTAAAAATTAATAAAAATAAAAAAAAACGTCATAATTTTTTAAAATTTCATTGCAAAACTTAGAACTTATTACCAAGGGGTTAAACTAACTTTAAAATTGTTTTAATATCTTCATTTGATTCTATAAAAATAGCCTAACGATTTATAATTATTTTGTTTTTTTTCTTTAATATGCATTGATTGGTCTCCATAATCAAGAAGTTCGCGGTCCAAGAAAAGATTTTAAAATTGTGAGTGTCGCTGACGGCAAGGGTGTTGGTAAAAAAATCTCAATAAACTCCAGTATTGTTTTCCAATAGAGTACTATTGATTCCTAAAGTTTAAAAAGAACATATTTTTTTTTATCCCGCTTACGTTGAATGCCAATTGTACATGCACGCCAAAGTACTACTAACGGCAGAATACTTGCTGAATAGATCTCGCGTAACTTCTACGCCAGAAAATTATCCGTACTAGAACTTGCTGATTTAGCGATGGTCCCTTCTACCTAACAGTTGTGCTAATTTTTTGACTCCTTTGTCCTAGACAGAAGTCTCTTTTCCTTAAGGGAGTAATGATCTGTCCTATGCATGTATAAAGGATGCTGTGCTGTCAAAAAACAATATTTATTAGCGCATGTGATCGCCGAAATATCATCAATTGAGAAGAACATATACTGCTATCTGTCAATCAGCACTAAGGCTATGATGTTTAGGCCTAAAAATAGTAAGTAGTATAGCTAGGCTGGTTCTGGCGCAGTTTTTCGGCAGCCCTACTAGTGCCGGATTACCCCTACCTGGCAGCCGGGCTTCCCCGTAATATAGCACGGACTCCTACTCAGGTTCCTATGTTGGTGCCGGATTAGCCCTACTGTATGGGCTTAACTCGATCAACAAGCAGTATTATCGACTGTGATCAACCTCGTGCTATTAGACGAGCAGACGCTTACTTCCGCCTGAAGCACCCTTCCATCTGCCTGCCTACTCCGACAGTCATACCCTGGATACCCATATGTAATTGAGCCCGTACTATAGCATGAGCTTCCTCCAAATTACCGAAAGCGCAAACTTAAGGTAAGTAGCTCAGTCATATTATCGGCCGATGGTCTCCGCTCTAACGGCATGCGGAAAGTCCGAGGTCTAAACATTTGTTTATACAACTGTATAGTCATCATTTAGTACGCTCGAGACGCACTCCCCAGAAGTATGAGGCGCTTGCTCTCTCCAATGTATTACTTTTTACACTCATCTGAGGCAAGCGCGAGCACATTGTGTAAAACGCTTGGTGCAAGTAATACAATGCCTGATCCGTCTTATCAATTTGCGTATCGAATAATGCTGGCTTTGTCGACCTAAGTGTTGAGAGGTGCTGGCAACGGTTTCTACGTCATCGGCCAAGAGAAAGAGAGAGAGAGAGAGAGAGAGAGAATATTAGGACGAGTTGTATGCGGTTGGGAACAGCGCAACTCTTATTGACTCCAATCTCCCGTACTGCTTGAGACTCCCTGGACGAAATATGATCCATTCTCTTATCAGCGTAGGTATTTCTCTCATCTTCGACGCGGGTCCTTCTTTGCCTGCTTACTTAAACGCATTTTATTCTTCATTTGAAGCAAGAGATATAATAAACAAAGGCAAGCACGTCGTGTACAACGCTCGGCACGAGTAACATGTTGCTCATACCTCCTTTCTTACGTATTATAGCATATTAGCGTAAGGTTTATATTAGCAGATGTGTACCCATATCAAATAATGTGAGACACTGGCTATACGCGCGCTAACTCTCTCATTACTAAAATTATAAACATAATATCCCAAAGCTGGCCCACTCTTTTACACAGCACCACGCACAATAATAAAGACTGTTGAATTGAAAGTGTAGCTGCAATTGCATCAGTTATAGCAAGTCAGTCAACAAGTGCAGTAATCTTGATGGCATGAACTCTTACCATCGAAGAAACTCATATAATCTCTAGAATCCTAACACAAAGTCATCACCAAGGAACATCTCTTAAGAGGATTGTAGCAACCAGCAAGGAGCTCAATTACGGTTGCTAGGCAACGATACTAATAGTCAGGGGACACGAAAGCTGCGTGATAAAAAATCATTTTGTTGTTATAAATTAGTCGACGAGTGCAGTCATCAAAATCTCCTTCCAGCTAAGAAGCTCCTTAGATCTCTAGATACGAAACACTGAGCAGAAAAATCTTCTTCTGGAAGGGATCTTTAACAGGGGGTGAAAGCTCTCGAGGATATACGCAATTTCAGTAAGATTATTAATCTATATCTTCAAAGAATATGTGCGCGTGTATGCACATCTTTTACACATTTTTGCGCGCGGATACACGCGATTTACGTCTTTTTGCGCGCGTATGCATGCCTTTTACACATTATTGCGCGCAAATCCACGCTCAGAAGTCAATTGTGAATTCAACTGAAAATATAAAAAAGCTGGATCTATTTCGTGAAAGTTCCTACATACCGCTGCCAAAAGATATTTATGATAAAAAAGCTTGTGTTAATGTAGAAAATGGTGACAACATGTGCTTTAAGTGGAGTGTGCTGTCAGCACTATGTCCAGACAGTAAAGAACCTCAACGTGT
This sequence comes from Copidosoma aretas, assembly GCA_030522625.1. Lineage (NCBI taxonomy): Eukaryota > Metazoa > Arthropoda > Insecta > Hymenoptera > Encyrtidae > Copidosoma > Copidosoma aretas. The sequence goes on from JAPYYV010000377.1 coordinate 21,857, forward strand.
TTTTAAATATGAGAAGTTTGCAAATTAACTTAATTTCAAGGGCATCGATTTTCCAGTAATGCCAATGAAGATATCTGCTTATAAAAAGCAAAGCGAGGTTTTCATTATTCTTAACATCCTGAAGAAATGTGGCAAGAAACACCTTATACCTTAATGTTATGTTACAACGAATAAAAAAAAGAAACATGCTAATATTTTTTTAATACACGATCAATGTCTTGATGAAGATGTTTAAGTTGAAGTAGTCTACGACACAAAACCCCCTAGATTTCACTACGTCTGGATCATTAACTTATCAAGACTTGTAAGAAAACAGCTTTTAAGACGTCATGGTGCTCAATATATGTGTGACAGATGCTTACATTTTTTCCGTACTGCTGAAAAGTTTCAAGCACATCAAATTGACTGTAGCCAATTAAACGAATGTAAGGTACTGATGCCTAAGGAAAAAGATAAATATCTTAAGTTTAAGGAATATAAACATCAAAATAGAGTACAACTTACTGTTTATGCTGACTTTGAGTGTCTGCTTGAGCCCCTCGAAGGTGATGAGAAAGCATATGAGCAACATACAGCCTTTAGCATTGACAACTACGTCAAATACAGCTTTGATGATCAAAAATCCAAGTATGCAACCTATCGTCAAAGACAGCCTGACACAAGAACACCAGCTGAATGGTTTGTTATTAAGCTCAAAGTTCTTGCTAAGAAATTAAAAAATTTTGTCGAAAATCCAAGACCAATGAATCAGCTCACCAACAATGATAAAGAAAATTTTAAAAGGGGAACACGATGTCACATATGCAAAAAGCCGTTTAACATCACTGATAAAAAAGTTAGAGATCATTGTCATCAAACAGGACAGTATGTATTTATATTTTTCTCTAAATTGTAATATTTTCTTGAATCATACTAATATATTGTTGGATGTCTGTTTTAGTTATCAAGGAGCAGCACATAACAGTTGCAACCTTAATTGTCAAGATACATGGACAATACCAGTAGTTTTTCATAACATAAGCGAATATGACGCTTATTTATTTATTAAGGAGTAACCTATGGAATCTGATGGGCCTGTAGCAATCGTTCTGCAGACCAAGAAGTGCTATATCTCATTCACAAAAAGGATGAATGATAGGAGCGTTAGCTATATAGACTATTTTCGCTTTATGCCATCATCTATGGAAAAACTAGCGTCAAACTTAGAAGAGCACAAAATAATTAATAAAGAATTTCATCACAACTCAACTAAACAAATAAAACTATTAGTGAGAAAAGAAGACATTCCATACAAGTGCGCCTCGTCCGTCGATCGACTTGAGGAGAGAGAACTTCCTGCTATGATAGATTTTTACAGTAGTCATAGTGGAGTTTCAAAAGAAGATTACGCACATGCTTAAAAAGTATGGACTGTCTTTTAAACAGAGACTCTTAAAGACTATTTTGACCTCTACCTGAAGACTGATGTACTCCTCTTAGCTGATGTTTTTGAGAACTCCCGAGACAGTTGCCTTAATGCTTATAGACTCGACCCCACCCACTACTACACTACCCCAGGCTTTACTGGTATGCGATGTTAAAGCATACGGGGCTCACGTTGGAGTTGTTAACTGACATAGATATGCTTCTTTTATTAAGCGTGGTATTCGTGGTGGTATGCGTCAGTGCAACACTCGCTCTGCTAAGGCTAAAAATCAGTACATGGGTCACAAGTAGGACCAAGAAAAGAAGGACAAGTATCTCCTTTACTACGACATCAACAATCTGTATGGATGGGCCATGTGTAAGGCATTGCGTACAGAAAACTTTTAGTGGGTTAAGAACGTTGATTTTAACGGTCCTAACGATCACTCCGAGGAGTATATTCTCGAGGTTGATCTCGAATATCCGGATGACATCGACAACTCACACAAGGATCTACCACTATATCCAGAGCATCTACCGCCTCCTGGCTCTCGAATTCAGAAATTGCTGACGACGTTAGATAATAAAAAGCCATACACAATTCATTATACAAGCCTTACGCAGGCCCTTGAGAATGGTTTACGTCCAAAAAATGTGCATCGCATGCTTTCATTCAATCAATGTAAATGGCTAAAGTCGTATATTGACTCAAACAGTGAGAAGAGAAAAAATTCAAAGAACAAGTTTGAAAAACTGCTTTTTAAACTTTTCAATTATGCTGTGTGCAGCAAGATTATGGAAAATAAGCGTTAACGGATCGACGTTAAGCTCGTAAAGAAGTGGGAAGGGGGGTTTAACTGGGAAGCATATAATGCTAAATGAAACTTTTATGGCTGTTCCATCTTTGCTGAAAATCTAGTGGCTATACGACTGTCACAAACAAAGATGACTATTCGTAAGCCTATATACATAAAGAGATGCGTTCTAGACCTATCCAAGTCCCTCGTGTATCGTTTTCATCACAAATACATCAGAAAATTAGCAGGAGAAAAAGCAAAGCTTCTATACACAAACACTGACAGCCCTATTTCTGAGACAAGCCGTATACATATGTATAAGATGATGAAGAGGGACAGCCATGAGTTCGATACGTCAGACTACCCTGTAGATAATCAGTTTGGCATAGAGTTAAAGACTAAGAGGGTAGCTAGACCGAGGAAAGACTAGCGCGACGGTCGCATCATGTTGGAGTTTGTGGGACTCCGTAGCCAAATGTACTCTGTCAGAACAAATAGTAAGAAGCCTATAAAGAAGGCAAAAGGTACAAAAACATCTACTGTTAAAGCAACTATTAGCTTTGACGACTATATTAACTGTCTTTATAAATATATAACAGTTGTGCGTGAGCAACACAATATACGCTTCTGACTGCATATGCTGTGCACCGAACGAGCGCAAAAGATCGCTTTTAGCTTTCATGACAATAAACGCCTAATGCCTAATGTCTAATGCCTGGTCAAACAGAGACTTGACCGTGGGGACACTACTCGTTAAGGAGAGAGCAGTCAAAGAGAGTACGAGAAGACGACATGAAGTCGGCACGTAAGAGACCTTGGCTGAATAGATAGAGTAAGTAAAATCATTCTTATATATTTATATGTATAAAAAAAAAATCTGCATTTATATTTCATGTAAGTGGTTGATTATTTTATTTTTGACGAACCTAAGGACTATTAGAACTAGAAAAGTCGTCTTATCTTACTAGTTAATACAGGTCGAAAGCAAGTTGGCTATAGCTTATCCAGATAAAGAGTTACAGATGAGGCCAATTTTGGAGCTTTCTGTACTTGAGAAAAAAAATAAATAAAAATTTACTCAGTTATTATATTAAGTAACTATAACCCACTTAATCCTTAAAATTTTCTAATTTCACAACTAACATATATCCTTAGAAGTTTTCCGTAATACTAGAGGGATTTTTCCTCTACGCACTGGTAACTTTTGTCATTGATCCATATTAATTGCTATTATCACAACATATATTTTTACTTTTTTTTTATTAAAATCACTTTTCATTTAATTTTTTATAAAGTCGATTTCAAATATACCCACGCTTGACCAATCTCAACCAATCACAAAACAAATAAAGAGGCTTCATTACGTGACCCATCACATTTTTTTTCTGTGTAGATTGTATACGCTAAATTTGAAATTCCTATTGATTAAATATTTTGAAATTTATGCTCTTTAAAGGCAGCGACCAATCAAGTATATGCAATGTCATAGTCAACGTCAAATCCTATTAGAGGCTTCACTTTAAGGTCTTTAAAACTTCAAGAAGGATTACTTTAAGCCCGCGAGATAATTTAGGTGATAGATCCGAATTTGTTGTTGTTAAATACGATCAAATACGATCAAAATACGATTAAAATATGTCAAAATACAATCAAAATACGATCAAACACGTTCAAATACGACTAAAAACGATCAAAGTACCGCTTTAACCCTCTTTTTTTTTCTTCTCACAAATATTCTTCAGATTCTTTTAAAGGGGAAAAAAAATTCCATAAAGTTTTACTGTCGAATGATGTATATACCAACAACTCTCCGTAGCAGGTGTGCTTTATATTGTAACAGATTGAAGAGATTTACAAACCATTAGGATGTGAGTCATTTGCAGATGACCATTAATCACGTTTAAAGATTTCGCCAACGAATCAGACTGGTGAGCTCGTGCTCTGGAAAGAGCAAATTACCACCCTCCACAAAAAAACTAGACATACCTGCTTACCATCATATCGCTGTTCGAGGATTGCTATACGTTTTTTTTTAACCGTTTTCTTTCATAACCTAGGGCCAGAATTTAAGTATAGTAGATATAGCCAATGGATCGACGCAATCACGTGCTACTCTCCATAAATTATCCCAAGATTCTAGTGGGACCCTGTTTGTTGGAATATCGGTCAGCTTTATGCAATAGGAACGGGAATACTACACTTTAAAACATATGCTAACGATGATTTTCGAGCCTATTGGAGTATACGCTGTATTGTATGAGTGCAAGGCTAGTTGCGAATTTTATGGCACAATGCTATGAATAGGTAGGGAGAAACGCAAATCAGCTTGAGTGTAAGAGATAACGTATAGCAATCCTCAAACAGCAATATGGTGGTAAGCAGGTATGTCTAGTTTTTTTGTGGAGGGTGGTGATTTGCTCTTTGCAGAGCGCAAATTAACCACTCTGATTCATAGACAAAATCTTTAAACGCGATCAATGGTCATCTGCAAATGACTCACATCTTAAACGTTTGTAACTTTCTCGAATCCTTTACAATATAGAGCACACTTGCTACAGAGAGTTGTTGGTATATACATCATTCGACAGTCAAACTTCATGGTATTTTTTTCCCCTTTAAAAGAATTTGAAGAATATTTGTGTAAAGCAAAAGAAAAAAGGAGGTTATAGCTGTACTTTGATCGTATTTATTCGTATTTTGATTGTATTTTGATCATATTTTTATCGTATTTGATCGTATTTTAATCGTATTTTGATTGTATTTTATCGTATTTTGATCGTATTTGATCGTATTTTGATCGTATTTTGATCGTATTTTGATCGTATTTAATCGTATTTATCATATGTTAATCATATTTTGATTGTATCTGATCGTATTTGATCCTATCTGATCGTATTTAACAACAATAAATTCCGATCTATTACCTCAATCATCTAGCGGGCTTAAAGTAATCCTATCTCAAAGTTTTAAAGACCTTAAAGTGAAGCCTTCAATAGGACTGGACGTTGACTATGACATTGCATATACTTAATTGTTCACTGTCTACAAAGAGCATGAATTCCCAAACATTATACAATACGAATTTCGAATTTAGCATATACAATCTACAGAGAAAAAAAAGTGTGTTGGTCACGTGATAAAGCCTCTTTATTTGTTTTGTGATTGGTTAAGATTGGTCAAGCGTGGGTAAATTTGAAATCGACTTTATGAAAAATTATATAAAAAGTAATTTTAGTAAAGAATGTTAAACTTTATGTTGTGAGGATAGAAATAAATATGGATGAATGGCGAAGGTTACCAGCGCGTAGGGGGAAAACGTATCCCTCTAGTATTACAGAAAATTTTCATGGATATTTGTTAGTTGTGAACTTAAAAAATGTTAAGGATTTAGTGAGTCATAGTTGTTTAGTAAAATTATCGAGTAAAATTTTTTTTTTTTTTTATTTAAAGTACATAAAGCTCCCAATTTGCCCTTATTCGTGAGGTTTCGAGCCATGCGCGATTTATCTCTCCTTTAACATTCATAATTTAAAATATGTCAATATTGCTATGTGTGAGTGATAAATGACAATGCGGTTTTTTTTTATATACCTTTAAATTTACTTAACCTATTCGCATAACTAATGTACAGTGTTTATCATTACAGTTAGTCGTCTAATTAAAGCATATTTACAAAAGCTCTTAATTACAGTACAAACACGTATCTAAAACTCTTTATCGTGATGAGCAATAGCCAACTTGCTTTCGACTTGTATCAACTAGTAAGATGAGACGTCTTTTTTAATTTTAATAGTCCTGAGATCCATCTGAAACGTAATAATCAAACACTTACATGAAATATAAATGTGGGTTTTTTTTATACATACTGATATATAAGAATGATTTTGTTTACTCCATCCATTAAGCCGAGGTCTCTTATGTGCCGACTCAATGTCGTCTTCTCGTACTCTCTTTGACTGCTCCCTCCTTAACGACTAGTGTCCCGACGGTGAAGTGTCCGTTTGACCAAGCATTAGACAGCGTTTATTGTCATAAGAGCTGAAAGCGATCTTTTGCGCTCGTTCGGTGCACAGCATATGCAGTCGTGAGCGTATATTGTGTTCATCACGCACAACTGCTATATATTTATGAAGACAGTTATTATGTCATCAATGCTAATAGTTGCTTTAACTGTAGATGTTTTCGTACCTTTTGCCTTCTTTATAGGCTTCTCATCTTTTATTCTGACAGAGTACATTTCGCTGCGAAGTCCCACAAACTCCAATATGATGTGACCGTTACACTTGTCTTTCATCAGTCCAACTATCTTCTTATTCTCCAACTTTATGCCAAACTGATTGTCTACAGGAAAGTCTCACGTATCGAGCTCATGGCTGTCCCTCTTTATCATCTTATACATATTCATACCGCCGGTCTCATAAATAGAGCTGTGAGTATCTGTGTATAGAAGCTTTGCTTTTTCTCCTGCTCATTTTTTCATGTATTTGTAATGGAAACAATACACGAGTGACTTGGAAAGGTCTAGAACGCATAGCTCTATGTATATAGGCTTACGTATAGTGATCTCGGTTCGTGACAGCTGTACAGCTACTAGATTTTTATTGAAGATGAAACAGCTACGGAAGTTTGATTTTTCAATGTATGCTTCACAGCCATACCGACCTTCTAACTTATTTACGAGCTTAACGTTGATATGTTTACTCTTATTTTTCATAGTCTTGCCATACACCGCATTATTCAAGAATTTGAAAATCAGTTTTTTAAACTTGTTCTTTGCATTTTTTTCTTCTTACTGTTCAAGTCGTTCACGACTTTAGCCATTTACTTTGATCAAACGCAAGCATACGATGCAGCTTTTTTAGACGTAAACTATACTTAAGGGCCTGCTTGAGGCTTCTATAATGAATTGTGTAAAGCTTTTCATTATCTAAGGTCGTCAGCTACTTCTTAATTTAAGTGCCAGTAGTTGCTAGATGCTCTGGACATAGTGGTAGATCCTTGTGTCAATTGTGGATGTCATCCGGATATTCGAGATGAACCTCGAGAATGCAGCTCTCGGGGTGATCGTCAGGAACGTTGAAATTAACATTCTCAACCCAGCGAAAGTTTTCTGTAGGCAATGCCACACACATTACCCATCCATACAGACTGTTGACGTCGTAGTAAAAGAGATACTTGTCCTCCTTTTTCTGGTCGTACTCGTCTCCCATGTACTGATTGTTAGCCTTGGCATAGCGATTGCTGCACTGACTAATACCAGCAAGAATACCACGCTTAATAAAAAGGAGCATCTCTATGTCAGTCAACAACTCTATCGTGATCTCCGTATGCTTCAACATCGTATTCCAAGTAAAGTCTGGGGTGGTGTAGCCCGGCTGCTGGGTAGGGGTAATCTGGCACTTGTAGGGCTGTGGGAAAACTGCGCCAGAACCGGCCTAGCAATACTACTATAGTACTTATATACCATAACATTATTTACGTAAGCGTACCATAACGATTATGGCTTCATTTTTGGAAATGTAGATTATTGAAAAGAGACTACTTTTTTTGAACACTTAAATTTCCGCTTTAGGGGATACTATTAAATCTTTTTTTGATCTATAATTATGACAGAACTAGTATTAACTAAAAGAATAGTAATCTTTTGTCATCATTACCAAATATTACTTTGATAAGACATTTATTATTTCTTTGTCCAAGAAAATTTTTGCTAACATTTTTCGATCAATATAAAAACGATCAAAATTTTTTGTAAGTTACATCTGTACTCACATATATGCAAAAAGTTCTATTACAAACCGAACAGGTTCCTGACTGAACAAGTTTTTTGCATCTTAGATTTGGCATGATAATTTTTTACATGTCATACATCGAAAAAATTATGAAAAATTTTCTTTTTTTGAATTAAATTTTATGAATCGTAGAATGAATCGAAAATAATAAAATAAGATTTTTTTTTACCGGAAGAGATACATTTGAAAATCCGTAGACTATGTTCTTGTAAAGATTTAATCTATTTCTTTTCCCAATTTTCAAAGTAAAAGAATAAACTTCAATAAATATTGGTTTACAAAAATTATGAGCAAAATATTGCTGTAGACAGCTAATATGTTAAGATCGGTTTCTAACAATTTTTTCTACCTAATTGCGAGTTTTTAATATGACTATCTCATTTTACACCAAATTACCTATTACAAATGTATTTTTGTTCGATGGGGACATCATTGTTACATTTGGAAAAAAATTAATTATTGTAGTGTGGCACCTCTTCTCGGCACGTGGATTTTATCGTACGCCTTATTGTCTGGTTCTATATTGTTTTTTTCTGTGACATGAATTATTATTCAGCATTTTTAAGTATACATTATTTATTAGCAAATAAATCTTAGTGCATGATTAAATAAATTGAGTAAGTAAATAGAAAATATTATTGTTGCAAATAGATGCTGCCCTTCATCAAGATTCTAATAAATTTCTTCTCATTTATAAATGACCTGTTCTATTTGTTAGTTAAATCATACAATATTTGTACTCACTATTACACTATACGCATGCAATACTTTTTTATTTCAAAGCTTTTACAATAGCTTCCTTTGCAGACAATAGAAATTAGTTAGCGTTGAACTTATTGGGCGAGAGTGGAACAGTATACTGACAATTTAACATTTCATCTATTGTTAAAGTATTTTGGCACTGCGCGGTGGCGTTAATAATAGTTCTTATTTTTCTCTATACGCATTATTGATCGATCCCATAACTCTTACGATATTTATTTACTTTTTAAAGTCTAGCTTAAGAAGAAAATCGTTTTATAGTTTCCACCTTTCCATCACACGGTCTTTTACCATGTGTTGTATCAAAAACGTGCCACTAAGCTATCATAATAAAATCATCTATATGATGAGTTAGGTTTATAAAATTTTAAGAATAACTACACGAAGAGAAAAATCAAAGGTCTAGCGGATAGGCGCATATGTAATAATTCCACGTTAAGCAAGAAATAGCGCTCACACGAAACAATTGATTCTCTAGCTGCCAAGAGGCAATGAGTTTAAAGCCTGTGTAAAAGCCTAGGAAAAATTCTATGGAGGTATTGGCTTTTTTTTATTCGCCCTTATGTGTTCTTACTTAGAATAGTGGGAGGTCTAACTCCAGCTCACGCCCTCCCCCCCCCTTTGTCTCTTTCTTTAGCAAATTAGAGCAAACAGGTATCTCTTTAATCACGCGTCGTGGACTACCTGTGCGTATACCAATGTACGAGGTGCAAAAGAGACAGAGGGATGGCTAAATAAAAGAAAATATAAGAAGAGCCCTAGTCCTACAAGTCCAAGCGCATGAAGGCAATGAAATAATAGCCAATGCCTCCATAGAATTTTATCTTGGCTATAGCGCAGGCTGTATACTTATTGCGTCTAGGCAGCCAGAGCATTAACTTTATGGTATTAATGCCAGGGCCTGCTCACCGTGGAATTCTCCCTTATGTGCGCATGCGTTCGGCCCAGGATTTTTCTCTCTGTGTACTAAACCTACCGGAAATAAGACAAAAGTCAGTGAAAATGTTTGTGCCCAGTAATTTTCCTAATACTTTTTCAGGCATCGTTATTATTTTTGTCAACACTATGCTATAGGCTCGGTAGTTTGGACTTACTGGCAGACATTTACTATCGGATAAGTATCGGTAAACTTTCGCAGATGCTAAGAAAAATACGTACGTAGATGACGCTTTGTTTGGTTAACTACGTAGTTATATGTGTCTATAATTAGATTTGAGATATATGTGACATTTTTCAATGACTGTACTTTTATGCGGAACTTGTGCAAAAGCTTGATATGACTGATACTTATTATCATTATTAATAATTTTTATTGTAAAGAAGAACAATACAGAGAACGAGAATGAGGCACGCGGAAGAAACTACACGCCGATGTGACGTGGAGCGCTATATAAATTCATTGATTTTCAGCTGTCCTAGTTATTATAGGTAGAAGAATTTAGCGGGTAAGTCAGCATCTGTTGGGTTATTTAATGGAACTTTAAATAATTTTTATGAATAAAAATAACATAATATATATCCACCAGATAACCGTCATTGCATAACATTGCACCCCAAGTTTGCATCAGAAAAGAAATCAAACCATTATTTTTAATATTTAATAGATTTATCTTATAATCATTAGTATTAAAAACAAAATTCAAAATATCGACTACAATTTGCCAATGAAAATAGTTATGTGCATTACAATATTTTGACAATAAATTAACTGCACAAGATATATCAGGCCTTCTACTATCTTTGTAAACCAGAAATCGACTTATTGAATAAACAAACTTTACTTTTTTTTCCTGCAACTTCAAAACCTTTACCTTATATTATATAAATTCTTCTTATTAATTTTTTATAAAGATACGCCGATTTTACATCGAATTGTGCATGTACTCAATTAATTGTCGTGAGAAACAGTATAAACATAAATCATATCAGCGCCAAATTTACAACCGGTGGGAATATATCAGTATAGTTAGTACCATACATTCTATTATATCCACTTATCTAGCCTTATATTTTATTATATTATTTTGATGGTTTTGAATCTGATGGGCATATACAACGGAATCATTGTCACAATTTTTCTTGTGCTCGTCAATTCTACATTAAAGAGTTCGCTTTGTTTGGTCTGTATAACGGGCAACGCAATGTCGACATTTAAATTATTATACAATATTTTTTTGGTCCTACTCATTAGTTTTATCATTGCTTAATTTAATTATTGAATTAAGTTGTTTATTTATAATAGGAAAAGTCGATATGTTATGAGGTTTTAATATCAAAGAAATTTTATTATAAACTGTATTATTAAATGGTAGATCTATTCTGCATGATGGCAATCTAGTAAGAGTATTGTTTGTATTGGGTGTAACGATATCATAATTTAAAAATTTGTGCTTATTGAGTCTAATTTCAATGTTTTAATTAATAAAATCTATATGATAATTATTTGATAAAAGTAAATGATTAATTCTTGCAATATTTTTATTATGAGATTGTCTACTTGATAATAAAATAGCTCTGTCAACAATATTATATACAAAATTTTTCTTTAATCGTATAGGGTAATTTGAAGTGTAGTTTAGGATTCTACCAGAACATATTGGTTTTTCAAACTAGTCTGTAATAAGATTGTCATCATGTTTAATGATGGCCATATCTAGGAAATTAATTTTATTGTCAGATTCGAGTTAACAGGTAAATTTCAAATTATCGTCAAAAGAGTTTGAAACATTCAAAACTATATTGATGTACTCGTCTTTCACACACATAACTATGTCATCAACATACCGGTAGTAAAAAGCAGGAACGCAATTAAAACGATCCTTGAAAATCGATAAACAATGTGTCTCCAAATCATCCATTACGAGATCAGCAAATAAAGAAGAAATTGGTCAACCCGTAGAGGTACCGAAAATTTGTTGGAAGAATAAATTATCAAATGTGAAAAATGTGTTTGAAAATAGAAAATGAATACAGCTTATAAGAATATCAAATGGTATTCTACATTTATTATGTATACAACAATAATACTTATGTTGACTGTAAATGATGAAATACGAAAAATATTTATATTAGTCTTACAGTCAAATTTATAAACAAACATTAATAGTATTCTTTTAAATAGACGTATGTGTGTGTGTAGTTTTTAAAATTACACCCAGAACTGTATAAGCGTTACTACGTACCAAGCAAGTTCAAATGCTTGTTGAAATTCGTGCTTGGCGGCTTCACTTTGGAAGCTCGGAGCCAAAGGAAAAAAGGAGACGAATCGAAGAAAAGGAAAAGATTCGTTTCGTCCCAAATCGCCAAATTGGACTCTTCAGTGTGGCACGTTAGCGATCTGTGCCACAGACGAACACGATAGATCAACGTAAACTAGCACTGATACGCTTCACATTATGCTGCGATGGCGAGAATGACATAGCTGGTCTATAGGATTAAATGGATATCAAGGAGAACTGGCATATTACCGAAGCTAGTATCATAACCCTCACCCCAATA